>JAULBU010074839.1:0-10150 GCA_032358235.1 Odonthalia washingtoniensis | reverse complement strand
GTACACCCGCGAGGCATCGTTGGAATCACAATGTCGTGGGTGTCTGTTAGATTAGGTGCGTTGGAGATGAGAGCCTCTGTACTTCGGGTTATATGACCATTTAAACAGGTTGCTGTATACTGTAGGTATTTCATCCCTCGGGGTAGCCGATTTCAAAAAATTTAATCAAAAAATTAAAATGAATGCCTGTGCTTTTGACTGTTACTCAGAGACTGTAAATGGAACTGATTGGCGGATTTTCACGTTAAATGCATTTTTAATTCCAAAAATATTTTAGAAATACGTGCATGCGTATAGGAATTTCGCGCGCTGTATGGACTGGCCACGAATACGATTACTTTTGGCGTGTTGGGTTGGTGATTGCTGGTTTTGAAACGTGTGTGTTTTGTTACTGTACACATTTGTATTAACTGTACACTTGTATATGTCGGTACGGTATACAGTAATGAAATCATCATCAAACTTTGTTGAGATCAAACCTTATCCCTCATTTTCCGTTCTGTGGTCACAACCTTGGATCACGCCAAAATTGATCCGCCAGCGACTCACTATATTCTCAACCTCTTCTTCTTCACCACTTCCCATTATCAATGTCTTTCGCACATACCTTTCCTAATCAATTCAATCCGTTCTGAATCATCACTCAACCAACATAAAAATCAACAATGATTATGGTATGTTCAGCTTTTATCACGGTATCATCAATACCGAAATCACTCACATCATATCATACACAAACTCATAACAATGTATCACATCATCGACGACGAATACATACTCTGAAGCCAATTTTCGGAAACCCTATCAACATCAACCTCACCAATCATACCATGCGAACATCAACCACAATGTTGTCAGCGACGAAACCACCACCTTCTCCAAAAAAAGATCAGCAACAACCAACAGCTCAGGAATTAGCGAAATTATACGGAGGTTCATATCTAGGTACATCCATCGCAATGTCTATAGTTTCATTCACAGTACTGTACGCATTGGTTTACATTGGTGTCGATGTCCGTTCTTTGACGAATTCTTTTGGTAACTGGTTAGGAATGACTCCTTTGGGTAAACCTGCTGCTTTGGATAATGTGTCAGATGCCGCTAGTGCTGCAGCGATCGCTTACGTTGCTCATAAAGTTACTAGTCCTTTGCGTTTTCCACTCACTATTGCAGCTACTCCTATCGTCGCTCGTATCTTTTCATCAAAACAACATTCTAATATCATTGATGATAGTGAAAATGATTCAAATTAACATTTCACTACTTTTGGATTGTTTCTCCTTTTTTTTTTTTATACTTTTCTTGTGTGTAGGGGCAGCGTCCTATGTCGTGGTAATGTCGATGTGTATCAATTGCTGATATGACATTAATATTATATCAGGATGAGGACAGTGACTATATTGTATTAATTAGTAAAGATAATTTTAAACGTGTGGGTAATTTAAGGGGAATCTATGAAAATGGAATCGTTTTCATATTCTTTCATCATTTCTGCGATATCAATTGGCACGCTCATATATTTTTATTTAATCGATTCTATTTTTTAGTATTCCGAAGTTTCTTCAATCCTACTAAAAACAGATTCTAAAACCAAATTGATAGCAACTTTCAAAACCATACAGAAAAATCAAAGGCCGTCAGCCGCTTGTTGCGCTTCTTCTTTCGCAGAAGCGGCACCCTCGCCCTCTTCAACGACAGGTTCACTGTCACCTTCAGCGACCGGAGGCTCACCATCAGCCGGGCCAGGACCCGCTGAGACGCCGACGACAGCCGCTCTGATAAGAGTTTCGCCGATTTTATAACCTCTTGTATACTGTTGGCAGACGACATCTTCGAAGTATTCGCCTGATTCCAAACGTTGAATAGCTTCATGTATCTCTGGGTCGAAAATTTGACCGACTGCATCCACAGGTTCCACTTTCAATCTAACCAACGCATCCAATAATTGCTTATTAATTGATGTAAAACTGTTCACAATACTTTCTTCTTTCTCAGTACTTGGATTCACAGCTGTGCTTGCACGCTCGAAATTATCCAACACAGCAAGTATTTCCTTGCACACTCTAGCTGTTGACTTGGACTCTGATTGACGTAAATCTTCAATCGATCTACGTCTGTAATTTTCAAAATCTGCTGCTAAACTTACATATTTTTGCTTTTCTGCATCTAATACCGTCTCTGAAGACTCCAATTTCTTCTTCGCTCCAATCAATTCCTTGGATACTAATTCTAACTTTTTCTTGAGGAACGATGGTGAATTTAATATATCATCAGCAGTTACTTCATCCACTCCTTCATTTTCAGGGTTGCTTTCTTCCAGTTTATCTGTAGGTTCATTATTGTCGGATTCATCATCACCTTCCTTATCTTCTGGTGTCGGTACTGATCCTAATGCGAAGATACGAGCTGCGCGGTTTTGACGTTTCGGTGGTGTGATTGTTGTAAATAATGATGGTGTTACAGACCGTCTGCATGACAAACCATTAAATGTTGTCGATGATTTCGATGATGTTGATGTAAGAGACAGCGGAGATGTGGCAAAAGCCAATTGTTTGTTGTGTGTTGGATTCATCGTGAATAAAAATGTATATCAAGAAAAATGTAGGAATCAATAAATCGGTTTAGTGAAGTTACGAAGAGATGGATCCAGGTTGATGCATGGAGAAAGGAGGACAAGGTCGACGTCGGGAGGTCGCGAATTGAAAGAAAATAAAAGCAACTGAAAAGTGCGAATACTATTTGAGATTGAGCTGCCAACACGTGTAAAGTGATCAGATCAAAAAGTTGTTTTTCAGCTTAAGTTGTACTGTACTTGTGCCGAACGAATTTTCTGGAATTTTCGACTTGAAATGGGTTGTCTCGTGACATTTACATTTGGTGTAAGGATCACGTAGCTCCTTGTGTAATGATAGAATTAGATTTTTCGTTATTTTAGAGTTTCTCAAAGTAGAGCTGCTCATTTCAAAAAGCTGAAAATATTTTGTTGTCTAATCCTCTCATGTGAACGTTCCCGCCACCACAAAATTGTGTATTATTCGTACTCGCTCTCCTCTTCCCAATCCCATTTGTCATAATTTAAACTGTTTCCCTCTTCATCTCTTGATTATCATGGACATGGTTTATTCAGCACCGATTCATATCGACCCATTACTAGTGATTGAAATCATCGATGATGCATGGGCTTCTGAAAGACTTCCCGTTGAAGATGTTGTCGTCGCACCTTCTGAAATGACTAATCTAGAAGAAGATGAGCCTGTAGTAACTCAAGAAGAAGAGGATGAAGATAAATGGAATGATCTTGGAGTTGATGAACTAGCTTCGGCAAGTACTTTACCACCTTATCCTCCATCTGAATCTGAATCTACCTATATTGCTACCACTCCTCAATCAACATATACACCACGTTAAGTAATAACTATTAATGTATGCACGTAACACGTATTCATATGCGTTAATGATGATAAATATAAACAGTTTTTCTATTTTTAATCAAATGTATTAATAATAAATAAAGGAAAAAATTCTACTAAATAATGTTCATTCATTACTCCTCTTCATCTTGATCGTCATCACGTTCACTTTCCTCCTCTGATTCTGAATCGTCTTCCTCAGATGATTCTGCATCGTCTTCTTCAGACGACTCGACAACTACTACTGCTTTCTTCTTTCCTGTGCGTGTCGCTCTTCTCAAAGGCACTTCTTCTTCTACTATTTCGACTTCACTCTGTTCATCACCATCATCTTCTTCCTGCTCAACTGCAGTGACATGAGAAGTTCTTTCTTTTCCTCTTCCCCTTGTACCTCTCCCACCTCTTGTGTTACCTCTTGTTGTAGTTGTACCCGAATGAACTTCACTTTCTTCCACTTGTACGCTTTCAACTTGATCATCATCATGTTCACTTTCCTCATCTGATTCTGAATCGTCTTCATATGATTCTGCATCGTCTTCTTCAGACGACTCAACTACTACGACTGTTCTTTTCTTTCTTGTGCGCGTCGCTCTTCTCACAGGCGCTTCTTCTACTTCGACTTCAGTGTGTTTGTAGTCATCATCTTCTTCCTCAGCAGCAGTGACCCGAGAGCTTCTTCCTCGTCCTCTTCCCCTTGTACCTCTCCCACCTCTTGTTACTCCACTACTTCTTGTAGTTCTAACCAAATGAACTTCACTTTCTTCCACTTGTTTACTTACTTCTTCAACTACACCTGAACCATTTTCATCAACTTGTGAAGATAAAATAAGATTATTTTGTGCATTTCTAGCAGCTTTAACTTTTGTCATCAGTTCTTCATAAATTTGATTACCACTCGATCCTTGACTTTGATTTTGATTTTGTGCACCACCACTATTAGATTTATTCCCTTTTTCAAAAGCAATACTCATAAATTCATAAACTTGATCATCAATAATAGCATCCCTAAACCTTCTAAATTGATCATTCAATTTTTCTAAACCCTTATTTGAAATGTTTAAAACAGATATACAATAAGCTATGTCTCTATTTTCCTTAATTGAATCCCTTGATCTAAATCTATGACACAATTTTTCAATCATACCATCGCCATGTTTTTCTTTGCCCATTAAACCCACAAAGAACCTAATAATATATCTAAAATCATCATTACTTAAATCATTCATACCACTCATACGACTAATTAAATTAGGTAATATATTATATATAGAATTATTTGACTTTTTTGATAATTCATTAAAAATTAATTTTGATAGATCTGATATTCTATCATCTTCTTTATCTAATATACATATAGCCATATCAGCTATGTAGCCTTTGATTTTTATCATATCATTTAATATCAAATGACTTAGAATCATTAATGTATTTTTTCTTACTTGTATATTTTCATCTCTTAATGGTTTGTATATGTAACTAGACCATGGTTCAATTAAATTAGGAAATCTAAATGTTAAATCGCCTAATGCAGTGACTGCATAAGCACGTACTTGCCATTGTTTGGAATTTGATAGTATTGAAAACAATGGTAAATTTTGTTCACAAAATTTCTTAGATACACACATAAACTTCGACATACATAATACAGCTGATGAACGTAATTTACATGGTGCGTTTTCATCACAAGATATTGTACGAGCTAATTGCCCATACCGACCAAGTAAAGATTTACGACTTACCAAGCTCTTTTCAGCTTCTTCAGCTGCGTATTCTGCTTCTAACATTTTTCGTTCTTCATCGTCTTCATCATCTTCACTGGTTGCTTGATTGTCGTCTTTATTTTCTTTAGAAGTCGCTCTTTTCTTTAAGTCTGATACTAATCGTTCAATTCTCACTAGTTGTTTCACTGCTGTGTGTCCAACTACCACGAAAAATCTTGTCAAGTCTCTTGGATCAGCTTTTCTAATTTGTGTTCCATCTTTCTCTGCTTCTTTTTCTTTATTTTTATCTTCTTTATCATCATCCCCATCTTCGTTTTCTTCAGTTTCTTCATTTTCAGTCTCATCATTATCATCATCCTTAATTTGATCACCTTCTCTATTTCCATCACTCTCTCTAAATATATTAGCAGCCATGCAGCGAACAACATCACTAGCAACAGCTTCAGGATATACCGAAACAGCAAAGATTGCATTTACAGCTTGTTCAACAGTAGCCAAATCATTACAATGTATACAAAGTTGACATAATTTATGTTCAACTTCTTTCATATCAACATCTTTAACAACATCAATTCCAACTTTTAAATGACTAACTGCAACACAACTCCATCTACTAAACATAGGAAGGTCCAGACCAACCTTTAGAACCACATCCAATTTTTTAACAATCCATTCAGGTAAATGACGACCAATTAATGCAACAAGCTTACAAGCACAAACCCTTAAATCATCACTTACACCCGGTAAACGACCACCAAAAATATCCCATAATACAGTCATAACTGAATCAGTAATTATTGTTTTGTTAGTGATTAACAATTTAATTAATTCTTCAATATATGTCAACTCCCCCATATCACATCCATCTACTAAATAAATCAATCCTTTACTTATTAAGATTGCATTTTCTTTTTCTGTACTACGTACAGATGGTGTTAAAAGACGAATATATGCGTCTACTGCTTTTTCACGGATGTTTTGTTCACGTGCTAAAGTCAATGGTAACATTTTACGAATTGGATGCTGAGATGATATTTCAAGTTGAAATTGTATTGTTGTCACTATTAATGATACTGATTCTGATATGTCTGTTATGGATTTCGATCGTAACATGTTGAATACTGTTGACATTCCAGAATCTAATGTATTTATAAAATCAACTGCGGTTTTGTAGAATGTTTTGTTCAACCTAGTTTGTTTTTCTTCTTCGCTTATTTCACGTTCGGCATTACCTCCAGCCAATACCATACTTTCACCTTGTTTTTCTACTTGTTCTTCATTAGTTTGTTCAGTGGTTTCTTCTTCATCACTTTCATCATCATTTTCGCTATTATCTTGTAATAGTGGTTGATTTGGATTTTTATTTTCTTTATTTTCATTCCCATCTTCCGTATCATTTTTTTCCTTATTTCCATTTTCGCTATTATCTTGTAATAGTGTTTGATTTGGATCTTCACTTTCTTTATTTTTATTCCCATCTTCCATATCATTTTTTTCTTTATTTCCAACATCACCATTTTCAATAACATTATCATCAGCAAATTGTTCACAGAGCTGTTCCAATTTTGATTGAAAGTGAGAAAGTTTTAAAACTGGACCAAATGGATTACGTTTTAATAATGTACATAATAATTGTGCTGCATATTTTCTAACAGCTGCAGTTTTATCATCTAATCTATTCGTAGCCATTTTACACAATTCAACAAACATTTTAATAGGTACCAAACCTTGTTTTTCAATAAGAAAAATCCAACATTGCAAAGCTTTACTTCTTGTAAAAGCATTTGAATCTTTTAAACTCCTTTCTAATAAAATATCTAATAATGGATCATCTGGTTTTGGATTATATTCAATTAATTTACTTATTAAATGTACTATTCCATTACGTATTGTATAATTATCTATATCTAACATTGATAATATAGATATTAATAATGTTCCATCATTTATTATTGATAATGTTGATTCATGTTCACTTATTTCTTGTAAAAATATAGATATTGTTTTAGATGCTGATATATCATTTATTAATCTTTCACTTGACAATGTTGTTACTTCTCTTATGAATTCTTTCACAAATGATTCCATTTTCACATTATTATTTGTATTACTTGCATTGACATTTCCTGCTGTTGTTGTTGTAGAAATAGAGGTAGAACAAAGACGATTTAAAATATCAGATAACGGTATAGCTATATGCTCATGTCTACACAAAGCATGCAATAAAGCTGCAATCGCTGGTAATTTTTGTCTTTCGTCAATTGTTAAAGCAAATTCTATAAAATTTGATAGCAAAGGTCTGATCAATTTTGAACATCTTGCGTTCATACCTGTAGAAACTGGAATTTCCAGTATACATAAAACAGTTCTTACAAGTAAAGAAGAAATTTGATCTCTATCAACGGCACTAAAAACCATACAATTACAACCCGAACACGTTAATAAAGCATGTATACTTTCTAATATAGATTCTCGGCCAGATTTATCCCAAAACTTACAAACCGGGTTTGCATTTCCAGCTTGAGTACATAAAGCAGACATAAAAAACAATGACATTTTTGTAAAATTTACATCTTGTTGTTGTTGGGATGATGGTGGTAGGAGTTGGATCATTATATCATTGATTAAAGATTTACGTTGTGGTTCACTAAGGTTTTGGTATCGACATGTTAATGTGTATAGTGATATGAATGATGGTGATGGTGATGTTGCAGATGAAAATATTGGATGTTCGTTGTTGACATCGTCGACGTCAGTTTGTCCAAGTGATTGGATTAATTGATCAATAAGTTGTTGTGATGGTGCTTGTCGCTGTGTGAGAATTGTTACTTGCCATGTTGTTGCTGCTGGACGAGTAAGATCTTCGAAGTGCAATGGGATTTGAAACGTCATTTTTCGTATTCACATATGAGGCAATAAAACTGGGAAACGGGATGACAACGAGAGAAAGAAGACTTTAAAAAGTCTTTTCTTAAAAGAACAATTGGGAAGTATATCAAATAAAAAAGTAGGGCGGGAATATTTTCTCGGTTTAGAAATTTGAAAATTTGAATTCAAAAATTAAGTTAAGAGTGAATGATTTCATACACAAGTGTATACAATTTGATTGGATGCAATGTACAGTTTGGTAACTGAAACGTGTAACCAATGTATAAATATAATTGGATGGAAGTAGTGTACAAAACAGAAACGTGATGAACCAATGGTGTGTACTGTATTTGGCAATCATTGACAAGTCCCTCTTCCCACATCCATCAATTTTCTAATTCTTTTTGATGCAATCCTTGCCTTTGATCTCCACACGCACCTCACCTGCCCAATCCTTTTTTGACACCATCTTAACATCTCTACTTTATCAAGGAACACTCATTTCTGAAAGCGAGAAATCGATCAGTCTCCGTTCACACCCACTCAAAGTCAATACTCCATGACTCCAACGAATAAAAAAATGTTCGCGTTTGTTACACCAACCCCCAACTTGTCGTCATCGTCACGCCTGACAACCACAACCATTACCGATCGTTCTTCATTTACGGCATCGCCATGTACTACCCACGTAGCAACTCCGACGAATCGTTCAGCATTTCTTACCACACCTTCAATGGCAGCCATTGATAAGAGTAAAATTCCTTTAAATTTCTTCCGTCCAAACAATCCATACACAGCAAAAGTTCTTTACAACGAACGTATAGTGGGAGAGAATGCACCAGGTGAGACGATGCATATGATATTCAATCATGAAGGTAAAGTACCTTATTTAGAAGGACAATCGATTGGAGTAATCCCACCTGGAACTGACCCTAAAACAGGTAGAGTACACAAACCTCGTTTATATTCAATTGCATCTACACGTCATGGTGATTTCGGTGATGGTAAAACAGTATCATTAGCTGTCAAACGTTTGGTATATGAAAACGAAGAGGGCAAAGAAGTAAAAGGTGTATGTTCAAACCATTTATGTGATTTAAAACCAGGAGATGATGTTAAAATTTCAGGCCCAGTTGGTATTACTATGTTGATGCCAGAAGATCCTAATGCCACTATTATTATGTTGGCAACAGGTACTGGTATTGCTCCATTCCGTGCTTTTATGAGACGTGTTTTCTCAGAAGATAATCCAGATTTCAAATTCACAGGAAATATGTGGTTGTTCTTAGGTGTACCTACAAGTTCTACTTTGTTGTATCGTGAAGAATTTGAAGAAATGAAAACAAATTTCCCAGATCAATTACGATTAGATTGGGCTATTTCAAGAGAACAAACGGATGCCGATGGTAATAAAATGTATTTACAAACTCGTATGAAAGAATATGAAGAAGATTTATATCAATTATTCCAGAAAGAAAATACTTACGTTTACATGTGTGGTCTGGCTGGTATGGAAAAAGGTATCGATGAATTTATGTCGGCAAGATTTGAAAAAGATGGAAGAGACTGGATTGCCTATCGTAAACAGATGAAGAAGGACAAACGTTGGGAAGTTGAGACGTATTAGAATTGATGAGGGTTTTGTTTTTTTAAATTTTTATGATTTTCAATGCTGTGCCTCTACAATTTTTTTTGATTTATGTGTGTGTAATGATGCTATTCCGTCATTCGAATGTTTATATGTTCATTAGAACATGAAACAAACTGAGTGTTGTTTCAAATCCACCTGTCGGTGCTCTCTTAAAAGTTTGTTCCTTCCACGATTCTATTTGTTTCTAATCTTGCTTTGCCCTGCCCTCGATGTAATGGTCTTTAAAGTCTCCCATTCAAGGAAGAGATAACCTGTACAAGACTCTTTGCAATTTTGTGCTATATTTCGTATCCTCTCTTTTATAAAATTATTTCAGTTTTATTTGTGTTTCCGATATATCATTTCAAATCAACGAAACAATGAATGTAAATCTCTCTCTAATGATCTCGTTGGTCTCGTCGTCCTCGTCGATGACGTCTCTCTCCTCCACCATCTTCACCTCTGAAATTATTACCACCTGAATGAACTGGCATTCCCGGTGGACGATCACAATTATGCAC
>JAULBU010074828.1:0-10152 GCA_032358235.1 Odonthalia washingtoniensis | reverse complement strand
CACCTAGTCTTTCATCGTCTCATCATCATCATCTCTTCATCATCATACTTCTCGTCATCATCATCTCGTCGTCTCATACTTCTCGTCATAATCACTTTATAACTTCTCTCTTACTTTCTCTTCTTCCTCTTGCGGTCGTATCACGCGAATCTCTCGGCCGCTCATCGGATCGTTTTCACGATTCGACATGCATATCTGATGTGTTGGATTTTTTTAGGCTTGTATATCATTACTTCTTTTTAAAGATGGGTACTAACGATGTTGAATAAGAATGCATCGCTTTTGTGGGATATACAGCTCAAGAAAAGACGGACATGCAGTTGATCATTGGTCGCATCAGGGCTTTCAAGCCCCATCAGGGAAATTTTCGTGAGGGATGTGTCAGGCATCCTGTATAGGTTAGCCACTTGCTTGAGCAGGCGCAGCGTTTGTAGGGGTATGTTTAAGTATTCCATGCTGAATAATATCCGTCTCCGGAAAGGGCGTCTGGGAGTTCACTCAGGATGTATTGTTGATCACTTGGGAGTGGGTTTGATGCGATTTAGTCCATAGGAAGAGCTACTAAGATATCAGTTCAAGATTTTGATGGATAATGATACGGATGTTGAATGTGAAATTGAAAATCTGCTTTGGCGATTTATATTAGATAAGAATGATCCAAATACGATTTTTGAGTGTTTAACAGATCTTCCTAATACATGAATCAGCATTTAGTAAAGAAAATTGGCATCTTTATATTCAAGTACTGGATCTCATTTACATCAAACATTACAAAATGATACATTTAATACATCGAACGATTTATAATATGCAAATAGTGCAGCACATAATTTCAAGTTACATAGAGCTCCTAGTGTTCAACGTTTACAAGATGTACGACCAGCCATTAGAGTACAGACAGCCCCTAGTTTAAAAGAAGATTCAGATTTACTTTCATATTATCGACCCAACTGTTAACGTAATAAATTACCAAGAAACATGGCAATACATGTATTAAGAAGAAAACCTGTTATTTTAATGGCGGTAATGCACAAATTTCTGATAAAATACTGAAACATAAATTAGATGTACGTTGTTCTGAAGAAGATCCTTACAGAATTTGTATATTTGAATAAAAATTGTACTGAATCACGACATGGGAGCAGTGATTACTGAAGAATTTGGACATAATTTGTCTCTTCTACGGGCAGTCTGCTTCTGGCTCTTACTGATGTAAAACCTTCCACCCTCCCGTGCCTTGGATATTTTAGAATTAATACCACCACGAGCTCCCCGAGTGTGTAAATGCCGATTCAATTCTTTGGCTGTTTTCTAAACATGTTCCCTTCCTTCACCCATAACCAGAGATTTTCATGATTGGACATCTTGGAATTTTTGAATTGTCACCTTTCGTGTTCTTTCAGTCAGTTACCGGGCCGAGACATGCTGTCTAAACATTTTTAAAGTTAATTATAGTCCCGATAATAATTTTGACATGTTGATTGCCATACTTTGTAGTTAAGTACATATGTTATCTGAGAAGCTTCGGTGCGGGGAATACTACTATAGTGGGAGGTAATAAATGTTCGAAGAAGGAAGTCGAAGAGGGAGATGGGATATGAAGATGAAATTCCTCTTCATATATCCCATCTCCCTCTTGATGATGAACCATGCAGAGGATTCGAAGATGCATATATCGATTGTAGGAGATCCTGGTTAAATATTTCATAGGTACGTGCTGGATTAAAATTATTGTCAGAGGAACTGATTAATATAATGAGATAGATATTTGCTAATTACTGATTCACGGTCCTGTAATTCAATTGTTGCACATGTTCTTCGACACATTTGTAAGAAGACATGAAGAAGAGGTAATTATTTGGTAGTATTTTCGTACACTATTTTTAAAGCCCTTCGGGTACTCCCTTTTTCATTACCAAAGAAAATTATAGATTGTGTGTTCTGATTATGCTGAGTTCATCACATAAATTAGCTCATTGTTTTTTAGTGTTCACATAGGAAGATCAGATTGTGTTTCGGATGAATTTGACATTGTTGATGCCAATTATATTACTTGGTAGAGGATATAAAGAAACATGCAGTAAATTGAAAGGTAAATACGATGATCGTATTATTACCGTAACTAAACCATGTAGGTTTGTCATATACACGTGTGAATAATGCAGCTAAATGTAACTTTACAAGTCTCGATCGTATATTAAAGTTTTACTGTTGTATTTGAATGCTGTATTTGAAACTGTTTGGAGATGGTCTTTGTTTGTCATGCTACAAAAAGATGACACCACTTTAGAATTATTTATGAAATATGACAATTTTATAGCCCTTTGAAAAATGCAAACATCTCAACATAATCGGAGAACCAGGAGATAAGCCAGACTAAATGATAAGGAAACATGGATGTCACTATTGCGATATTCCATCAAGGCGGAGTAGCCTCCAACATCGCCACATGCTGAAACTGACACCCTAATATATCTAAGGGCGCTAATTGTCCAAATTCGTTTCAACATCACTAGATGATATGGAACAACAACAAGATCACATTGATTTAAACTACGAACCACATAATGGACATTATGGCTTGCAAGCAGCACAAGATCTACACAGTGATGATTCAGAACAACAAATTGATAATGGAAACTCTAGAAGTGATGAAATTGTTGGCCAAGGTACGTTGAAATCAATTTTACCCTCAAACATATCCACAAACATTGTGCAACCAGTACAGAAATTAATCTTCGATCAACTTCAAAAAAGTTTGAGTACTATAATGACAGATGAAATGTTTTCGGGTGTGTTGATACTATACGGTACATGCTCCATTACAGGGACACAGTACTATCACATGCTAGTTATGCTGAAAAATTTAATTGCCAATAATCATTGTCTCACATTCTGCAGTGCAAAAATCCATATAGCCCTATAAGGCCATAACTAAAATGTTTCAGATGAAGTATACTTCATCTGAAACATTTTGGTTACATTGAAAATTCGGTCGTTTCCAGTTGAAAACAGATTTATGAACACAACAGAAACTTATATAAATAGATATATGACCACAGGAAATTGTGAACCATCAAAAAACATGGTACAAAATTGTAATAAGTCAGATTGTTATACAGTGATAATGAGCGATTGGGCAAAGTATGATATTGAAACAATCTCTCTACTTCCAGACAGATGTAGTAAAAACACACACAAAACTATGGAACGCTGTATCAAAATATAAAGAATCGTTCGCAACATTTCGAAATTAACTCTTCGGGATAATAGCTTATATGTAAGTAAGGAATGTTCGGAGAGGCATGTTAAAACCGGGGATGTGGTATCATCTCAGTGTGGGGAACTTAATGATGGTTCTGCACATTTTTTTACACGTATGGGTGGCAACACGCAAATAAAGATTCATCCCAAACCGTCCATGAGTCCGTTTCTTTTTCATGGTGCCCAGGATCTGTCTCTGTTCATGAAAATGGCTGCGAAATATCAGATGACGGATCACTACCAGACCGGTCTTTTCAGCCATGGTGCTCAAAAATCCCTCACGAAATGGAACAGTTCGAATAAATTGTATTACAGAACATTAAATTTCGTTAAATTCATCGTAATACTGCTAATAATTGTGAAAATATGAAGGGAATGGTTGTTCTACCACCAAAGAACTACAAGAACCAGGAGTTCGATGCAGGAACTGATTGAAGATGGCCAAATGCCAGGTTCTGATCAATCAGACAAATCAAGTATCAATAAATCGCCTGGTGAATGCATTAATCACATGAATATTGAAAAGGATTTTGAAGTATATCCAGGTGTTATGTGTACATTTCTTTTAGAAACTGGGAAGCAATGTTCATCTCACAATTTCTGCGATTTTTGCTTTCATCAACCGTTTCTGGTGCACTAAACCTGACAAAGTGTCTCAATGTGCAGTATTTTTTGAGATTCGACAATTAAAAGAGTCATGTTTGTCCAGTACTCTCCCAATATTCCTCCTCCAGGTCTTATCTATTCCATTAATAATTGAATATTCCGATAAAAGTAAGATATAAGTATGCCATACAATGACATTGCATGGTTTCTTGCAAAATGGTGGAGTGTACTATATATACAGATTTCTCCTGTACATTGACAAATTTCATCCTGGGTCGCCTATTTTTCCAAGTGGATAGGTTTGAGGTGTCTACATGGTACCCCTACATTTATCATTAAAACGAAGGAGAGGGTTATCATCCATACGAACTATTTATCTGACTCCAAGTGGAGTCAGTGCAAACTACATCTTGGACGCTCTAATTCCGGATATAGTGGAAGGCACGGTCCTTGGATTCGGGTGTATCGATTCAACTGCAGTGTACAGCATGCACCATAGTGTATGGGCTTGCATATTTATACAAATTACTGCGTTTATTGGAGACTATCTGGAATCGTTAAAAGTAATAGATGTATTGATGCATAGTGCCGGATCACCCTGTAAACATTGCTCTTTTAGACGTTTCAGAGTGGAAGACGGATGCGATTACGATCAATCTAAGAACACAACTTCATCCAACGCATCTTTTTATAGGAATATGAGAAGAAATCTGAACTTCGGCATTCAACTATTGCAAAGGACGAGGAAAATTTCATCGGAATGAACCAGGATAAAGTTGTGATGTCGAAGTTGAAGGGAAGTGGCCATTGCTGAAACTTTCTTTGAATCTTGAAAAGATAAATCATGAAATTCCAAAAAGAAGCGATGGGAATCCAGTACTATCAGGTAAGCTTGATTCTTATCCCGATAATACAATTGCACCCGATCACCTGCTTGCCGACCTGGGAAAATTTTTAGTCGGGCTTTTTTTCGTGAAATTTTCAAATGACGACGAGCGACGAGATCAAAACGTTGTGTTATGTGCTTCATTGTATCACTTGGGTATTAATTCACAGACTAAAATGTATAACATGAGTTCAAAAAGACAAAATTCAATGTTAATGTCAACGGTCCATGTTGTCATTGCCTTGATTCCGTTTATATTGAAAATAATTTTAGCATCTGTTTCACAAGAAATATTCAATATGGCCAAAGTTTTTCCTAGCCTCGTTTCACTGACATTCTGGCGGTCTTCTACCAGAACCGACGCAGTTGAATCTTTCGATTACTTTCATGGCTCAGATCAAAACAAGTATCATGACGACATACGTTCTTTGACCGATCAGTTAATTTGTAATTTTTACACGCTGTGTTTAACAGACACAGAGGTTAAAATGCCCCTTGATCGACGAAATATACATCGAATTCTGGAGCTTTCAATGTATACCATTCCGCTATATTATCACGCCTTGTTTGTTTCAGAGATGACATTTGAGTTCAATCACCAGCCGTTGAAATCATCATTTACCAAAAATGTAAACCACAACAACCACTTTTCCGCTGTACATCAGGTATTAGTGAGGGATTGGTTCTCAAGAATTTCTGAATTGTGGACAATGTCCAAAACTGCAGATGGAGAACAAAATAACTCTATCCGGAAAGGATTACGACGGCTTATGTTCTGTAATAACTGAAGTTATTTACAAAACCAAAACAATGGTGATTTATGGACAGACTTGTGTAAACGAATATCATCTATACTAAATCAGATGATTGAGTGTAGGCAATTTTAATGGCATGGTACATCTGTGTGTCACTGGGAAACATGAGGTTCGTTGTTTGGGGAAGGTTCTGAAATTAGAAAAAAAAAGAAAATGCCCTATGGTTTGGAAAAATATCTCAGCGTGCGTTAAACTTACTCCATGAAACATTTGGGATTTAAAATACCTTGTCCAACAACAATTAGTATGGATATGAAAAAAAGGTTGTTTAGACACATGTTTTCTCATCTTCAAATCACAGAAATGTGCTGTGCAGAATTCAAAGTGGAGATGCAATAGAGTGCTTTTTAAATATAAACGACAATGACGATCGCATTATCATTCCAAACGGCAGCGGCAACGGATGGAAAGTAGTATTTACCATACTTGGAATTATTTGTATCAACGCGTCCAGCGTTTGGGCGAATGATCTTCGGCTCGTTAATTGAAATAATGATGAATCATTCTCAACAACAAGCCAAAATACGGATAATTACACTTTGGTTCAATTTCATCTACAGTTCGAAAGGCTTGTGTGTTTCATGCATGTAAACTCACTTCGGGTTGTCACATAGATCAAAATATAAGGAAATTAAGTCACGAAACTGATATAATTACTCCGTCCATTTTTTATATATTCCGGCGTAGAGATGTTTACCCGCCAAGGCGTGCATGATCTATTTTATCACCAATGCATATAGATGTATTGGCTACCATTTTTGGTCATATGTAATAATGATGATACTATCACAAGAATAATGGTAATGATTATGTAAATAATTATGAAAATAATATAGAATACGATAATAGAAATGATTCCCAATTTAACCATTGAATTTGGTGTTATTTGGAAAATCATTGTAGTCCGATTGGATTTCATTTCAATTATGAACAACCAATTGTTTAATAACATTATGATGACATATGTTCATTTATCATCGATTTACATTTCTATAGTGGACAAATCATAACGTTTAGGGAACTATATAATATGTTCACTATGTAATATCGATATATAAATAATAAATATGTGCTGAATTTGTTGAATATACATTTAAGCACTGTCTTGCTTTTGATCTTACACATGTTCATTTTTGTAACTAATGGTAGTCTTGAGTTTTATCCTACATATGTTCATTTTTAAACTACGTGAAATATTGATTTTAATCCAATATTGGTTCATTTTTATTACTAAACGCAGTATTGATTTTATTCCAAATCGGTTCATTTTTATAACTTAGCGCAGTCTGTATTTTAATCCTACGTAGGTTAATTTATATTAATCGCAGTGTTACTTTTGATACAAAATTGGTTTATTTCTATAGCTCCGTCGGGTCACTATTGAATCGTCGCAGACACAAAACTATAATTCCGTCAGTGCGTGAAATGACCCCCTGCAGGATCATTTTTAAGGCGTGTTAACCGTTTTTGTTACTGTATAGGTCCATTTTCATAACACTGGATAGAACAGAATGACGCTACAGTACAACATTTAATACTGTGTGGTTTCATTTTTACAGTACAAGATGATACTGATTTTTCAGAATTGACTACGCAGTGGCTTCATCTCGGTACTTCTAAGGAAACCAAAACATGTTTCATAACATATATCTTAATTCCATACCTTTCCATGTAATTCTAGGACAGAAGAAGGAAGGAAGGAAACCCATTTCGGCCATAGCACACTGCTTTCTTACTGGCTTGTAATTTACTTCTTGTTGCAATTGAAAACCAGTTTGGTGCACCTGGTCCACATGTTGACTTTTCAACAAAGAAGAAGTCACAGGATTTGAAATGTTTCTCTTAAATTTATAAATTCGAGGAATGTTAGAGGGAAAGAATTTTAAATATTTGGATATGGGTTTTCCTTTTGTGGGGGTATATATCGATACCATTCTGGTTACCAAGATGAGTCACCTCTGACAAATATTTTCACGAATTACAAAACTTCAATGCAATATCTGTTATACTATAATACATCCGTAGATGTTCAAAGGAAATAGTTCCTGATATTTCTAACAGAATTAAAATTCTGAAATTGCAATGTATTCAAACGTTTGAGAACAACTGTGATACTAGTATCCACACACTGAAATTCCATTTACTACGTCGTAGAGGACTAATTGAGGTTTGGAAGTCTAAACCTATTTGATGCGTCACCTTAAGAGCACCTCAATACATTCTTCAAACAGGCATATAGGTCTACTTCCAAAAGGATAGCGACTCGAATGGATGAAACAGTTAAAAACATGGAAACAGAAATTTATTTTATACGTCGTAGTTATCATCATGCTACATTTATAAAACTAATTTCAAATCACATTTCTTTGCAACAAGCTACATAGTGAACAACGGAAACACGAGCAACATATCCGCAAAAGGCAACGCATATTTTCAACCACACAACTTGGTCCCAGAAAGAAGGAAAGGATTAGTTTCGTCCTTTTGAAGGTTGGTGAAGAAACTAGACCTGTTTTGAACATAGAAAAAGACCTGCTCCTATTCCATATGAAACATTCTCATAATATGGACAAGAAAAATATCTTTTGTACAATACATGCAATTCACTCAGCCTCTCGACAATGTAGACAAAATTCTGTACTGCTTATGCTTGTATTGGGCTACATTGGATTAAGTAGACTACACAAAAACAGGTGCAGACAAAACATCTGTGAATATTTTTGAAAAATGATACCGGTACGATATCCGTCTGTATCTCGTGTTTCCGAAAAAGACCAAAACGTTTTTGGGATGTCAAAAATTTTAATTTATTTTTTGATCTGCAAAAATAATTCCCAAAACTTTTTCGTACTGTATCAAAATAATGTAAGTGTTTCAAAAATTACAAATTTTATGGACTGTTCAATGTGCGGGCAATTTTGATAAACGAAAATATTTCGGGAAGGCTCAAAATGTAAGATATTGCATCACCGAAATTTTATTGGATTCCCGAAAACTCCTGCAACCAATTTTGATCTCCAAAATTATTTTGAGGGTTGCCAAAACAATTTTGACGACCGTCGAAATTGTTTTGACAATCGAAATTGGTACAATTAAGGCTCCAGCCGCATCAACTTTATCGAACGTAGTCATTTTAAAACAAAACTTCCTAAAGAAGCAGAGATTTGTAGTAGCAGGTCTTCGCTGCGATTTAGATGTGCTCATTCATCTTGTTCTTTTTCATGTTCTACCTCCAACGGATTGCAAACGCACGTTTGCATGAGTCATGATGGCGTGGAGCAAAACGATGAAAGCAGGAATAAACGTCGTCGTCTACTTCTACCTCCATCCTACCAAGTTGAGGGATTGGGTGTTAGAATCCCAGTCGACCGGATGACAAATCAAATAAACTATGATGCTATTGAAGACGACGGACAGTATCTATCTACAATTGAAAAAATAATTCCAGAAGATCTACGGGAACCTCCATCGAGTTTTTGTGATGATGGTAATGATGAAGGAAATGTGGAGATGAATGCTATTATCAATGAAGAATTCTTACTCAGTGTAAAGGTAGGAGACAGTGCATGTAATGGGCTACTAACAGTCTTTAAGAAACATAGTGGAAAAGTGGAACAGCTTATTCAAAGATACAATAATTTGGATAAGATAAGAGAATGTCTAAAGCTCAGAAAGGAAAGAAAACTATTAAGAAAGGGGTTCAAGGCAGTAAAGAAGATGTCTGCGAAAGGAATTCATAACTAAGTGTATTGGAGGGACCCATAGATGTTTTGAGCTGTCAAATTAAAAATGTTCAGAGGGAAGAGTTATATACGGAAGCTCCTAACCATGTCAAAATTCTCAGTCACCATATAAACTAAGATTTGGCAGTGAAAACGGCAGCGAAAGCTGAAAGAATTATAAAGGTGTCAAATGAGAGAAATGTATCATGGCGTACGCTTGCTGTTGACGAGGAAAAATCGTTCGTTGCATTGTTGCAGATATACAGCGCCAAGTCACATATATCATTGAAGACATAATCTTTAAAATTCTATCCGCTTCATCTTACTCTCTTCAATTTCAAGGAAGAATGGAGAAGAAGAATTGTTTCATGCGGTGACTCAATAATTGGTTATCTCCGTGTCGAGTTCACACAGGCAGGCCAAATTGGAAAAGAAGGTAATAAAATAAATAGACAAGATGTATTACTGGCACTACAAGAGCTCAAAAATTACAAAAGAAATGAGTTCAATTTCTAGGAAAAATCTTTGCGACATCATCAACTTTAGCAAAACGGTATGTATTCCTTCTGAAGACCCCTCGATGCTCATTGACATTGACTCAACAGAAAGTGGCCGGCTCTCTACCCTATCTTTTCATGACTCTGATACCATCAATATCATTTCAGAAAAATGTTTAGATGAGGAACAATCAAAAGGACTACGTATATCATTAAGTGACGTGGAATTGTTTGAGGGATTGAAATCTTACAAAGCATCACTCGAAGTAGCAGATGTGTGTGTTCTTGATAATTTGCACAAGGCTGCACGCCGTCATCCTGCAACCTGGAGGAAATTTGCTAGTCAGGAGGAATATGTTGTT
>JAULBU010074817.1:0-10152 GCA_032358235.1 Odonthalia washingtoniensis | reverse complement strand
AAAATTGTTTTGAAACTCGTTTCAGAATGTCTCGTTGTTTATTCGATCGACTTTGCAATGATTTGAATGGTCGTAGATTGTTCCAACATCGAAAACATGCATGAGGGATTAGGGTTATTTACCTTTCCATGTGTATTATTGCTACGTTGAGAGTCTTAAGTTATGGGATGAATTCCGATCAGACAGACGAGCTTTATCATGTTTCAGAAGCGTGAGACGATCTTTCTCAAGTTATTTCCAGCGATGGTTGTTAGCATTTATGGGAAGGAGTATTTTGGCATGATGAATGCGACAGACCTACGGTGAATCCTGTCCATTAATGGTAATAGCGTCTTCCTATAGTTATTGGGTTCGTCGAACTATCAGTACTGAACGTGGCAAATATTTACTATAGAATGGATACGACAGTTGAAGGGAAAAGAGAATATGTAGTGCAATGAACTTCCAGAAAGGAAGGAACGAAAAAAGCAATGAGGTTGGTAGGAGTCCTCGTTTTACGGTAGCTCGTGTGAGCAGTGAACTCCACCAATGAAAGGGGAGGTAGGATGATGCTGAGTATGTAGGTAGCTGTCGTCCCGTTGTTTGAAAGGTGTGTCTGTGTGACGAAGTGAGTCGGATGGATGGGGGATGCGCGCCGAAACGGTTGGTGGATGGTCCAATGTCTACTCTGTGAGGATGGAGGTGGTTGGAGTGGTTACCCGTGATGACGTTGCTAACGGTCGCTGGTACTTGTACAAGCTTGTTAAGCAGTATAATTGACTACCACTGGGGCAGCGGACTTTATACCAGAGCCGAAAAATCTTTGTCGTCGCGACGAATGCAAGTTCGGGCGTGGATAAAGTCTAAAGAACTCTTGCCTTTATTAGAGTTGAAGAGAGGCACACGTAAAAAGCTCTCAAGTAGGCTGTAACTACTGTCAAATGTCAGGGGAGCAAGTTGTACATCGTAGCGAGACAGGAGCCACCGACACAGTGTAATTAGAAACAATGTGCTAAATTCAAGTGGCAATTGTGGCAATTTACCTAAAAATTGTTGAAATGGATGACTCCCGGAGCAGGTATGTGCATTTTTACACATGTAGTGCTACGAGCGACATTATATGTACGTTTGTAGCTTGAGTATACGGAACGTCAGTATCTGTACCTTGGTGTGTATACTTACACAGGATGCGTGTTGCAGACTTTACGACTACATTATATGTAGATATGTTTATTAGTTATGTACATAATTTCTAGCAATAGGGCGCACCCTTTCTTCAGTTAGAGATAATGTAGTTGGGTCCAGAGATCTGAGCACAGGATTTAGAAGGGTTTGTTTTTGCTATTAAAGTCTTTATAATAATGAGTTCCATGTGATAAAAAAAAATAGAAGTCTAAAAAACTTCTAGTTATTAGTCAATTGTCCCGTCTTTATAATTGCTTATAGGTCCAGAATTGTGCTAACAACATATACGAATTTTTTGTTACTATTTTTTTTCAACATTTTATTTTATTGTTTGCTGCTCCGAAGTCGTTTTTTTCAAGCCAGCTATGGAGAAGGGTCGCAAGGCCTTCACATTCGAGTGAACTTCTTCAGAAGATTTTCGAATGTGGAAAGCTCGGACCCAGGCGGCTCTGAAGACCCGAGAAGTGTGGGTGGTTGTTGAAAACGATGTACTTAATGCCTAGAACGAAGAAGAAGAGAAGGCTTGACTGATCCATTCAGATGTGATGCTGAAAGTTTCAAAGGTGCAGGCTTTGATTATTCAAGCTCTAGGCGAAAATCCGTTGAAGTTATGCCTTGGAGTTAAGCAAAATCCTTACCTGATTTGGAAACGTCTGGAAGATAGGTTCGCAGTTGTAAATGTTTCTACTAAGGTTCAGCTACAGACACGGCTGAACCGAAGTCGTACAAGGAGCAATCTATGTACGATTACGTGGCATCGTTTGAAAAAATCTATAGCAGGCTCGATTCAATGGACTGTATTGTTGCTGAGGACATGCAAGTCGCTACCTTTCTAGCATCATTTGGGGACAAGAAACTTTCTTCCTTTCGTCACATAATAACCAATGTGCAGGCTAGTATGGACGCCGAGGCTTGGGACCAGGCCACGGCAAGACTTTTTGTAAGAGTTTGATGAACAAGATTTGGCATCAAAGAGTAAAGTATCTCCTCAGAAGAATAATTACGCTGTAGTATTACAGTCTAGTAGTTCAATTGAGAATTGGAAACGGTTCGCAAAAGATCGAAAGGAAACACGTAGCCGCATTAACTGTAGAAATATTGGCCATATAGCGCGCTGTTGTAATGGGAAGGGAATAAATGGCTCTAAAAATAGTGCTCGTGATCATTTTTGGTGATGAAGATGAAGACACAACAGCTCACCATACAGTCATTTCTGGTGCCACGACTGTACAGAACAAATTAAGTATGAACGATGACAGCAATCATGTGAAGTTCATACCAGATTCTGGTGCGACGGACCATATGGTCTGTGGCAATGTATGTATGACAAGTACAGTACCGATTGTTGGAAACGTGTCATTTTTGGAAATGGAAAGTCCCTTGATGCCGCACATATTGGAAATATTACTGTTCGGATATGTGAGGACAAGGTTATCAGTCTCAGGGACATCAATGTTGGTTCCCGAATTACAAAACAGCCTTGTTTCGTGTGAAAGACTTTGCAATGATGGTTTCATTGTGTCCTTTTAAAAAGACGGATGGAATATGGCCAGTAGTTCCAAGTATATCCATCGTGGATCACTTTGGAGAGGGCTTTATGTACTGTACGGTCATCGTATGGTAACAGAATATGAGGATACTACTGCCTCCGTGAATAGTACAACTAGTATTTGGTACGGCCGTCTGGGACACGCCCATGCTAGCTCTATTGAGAAGTGTCGTAAAAATGGTGCCGTTGTTGGCCTAGAACGTTTAGTAAAGGTGTAGGAAGAATTGCGTGATGCATGTGTTACTGGAAAACAACACGGAGTTCCTATTGTGCGCAACATTCATAGGAAGAAGGTTTGTGGTGGAGTCATACACAGTGATATTTGTGGACAACTCTCCGTGCCATCACTAGGTGGATCAATGTACTTCGTGAAATTTGTCGATGAGCATCTCAGCTCGTTACCGTTGTACCGTTGGAGAAGAAATCAGAAGTACTTGAAAAAGTACTTGAAAAATGTCCACGATACGAAGTGTGGTTTTAGAGAACATTCGGTTTCCGAATCAAGTGCCTCCATTCTGATGGAGGGGGTGAGTGTACCACGCTAAAGTACTATTTTCTTGGAAAGAAAATTGAGCACTCTACTACACCGCCATACACGCTGGAGGTTAATGACATTGCCGAACGCATGGATCGAACCCTAGTTGAGAGTGCTAGAGCAATGATGCATCACGCCAGAATGAGTCCTGAGTTCTGGGCTTAAGTAGTAGGAAATGCTGCTGATATTTTCAATTGTTTTCTGTGCCCAATGGAAGGTACAAAAACCTTTTTATGAAATGATCATCGGTAATAAGCCACGTGTGGACCACCTACGAGTGTTTCGAAGTACTGTCTGCGTTCATATCCCACGCCATAAACGGAATAAGCTGGATGAAAAAAGTGTTGAAGGTGTTCTCATTGGGTGCTTTGAAAATTGAATCTATAAGGTATGGATCCCATCATTGAACGAAGCGAAGTATGCGAAGCATGTAAAAATTCTTGAGAATCATTTCCCGTGTATTCAGGACGGATAAAAAAATATAGAAAATTCCTATCGTGTGATACCCGAATGGATTGAGGGAAAAGAGGATGGAGTAAAATCGAATAGATCTAGCGAGAATGAAGATGATATTACGATGGCCGATGGTGTAAATGACAAAAATTCTAGTAGCGAAGATCGCTGGGATTCACTGACGCATGTTACAGTTAGACCATCTCAATTTGGAGAGAGTGAAACGGTGGACAAAGATATAAGCCCTACAGCAAGCGAATATTCCGTGCATGAGGAGAATTTTGGGACCTGTGAACATTCATCGAACTCTACGTACCCTCAAAGGGACCGATCAACGACAAACGTCTATGAGCCTAGTGTCACAAACATCAATATAGTACAAGATGAACCGATAACTTATGGGGAGGCAATGGTTGGAAAGGATGCGTCACTATGGAAACAAGAAGTTGATGAGGAGATGGAATCTATAAGAGAACATCACGTGTTTGAAAACGTCTTGTTTCCCGAGTGTCATAGTTCTATTCAATCTAGGTTCGTCTTTAAAGTGAAACGGAACGCTGAAGGTGTAGCGTGTCGCTGGAAGGTGCGATTAGTAGTCAATGCTTTACGAAAGGATTCGTCTCGAACAGATATGTGCCAGTTGCATAATTCACTACAGTAAGTATTTCTTTGGATATTGCTGCGCGACAAGGTCTCTTTGTGCACAGAATGGACGTTAAGACCGCCTTCTTGCACGGCAATGTGGACACGGATATATAAATAACAGCGCCTAATGGATCTGGTATACAGTTGAAATTAGTTCATGTTCTGAAATTACGAAAAGGATTGTACGGACTGAAATAAGTCCCAATTCTTTGGTTCAAGAAGTGGCTTCCCGTAGTCAAAAATCTTGGATTCAGCACATGTGCAGAGGAACCATGTTTATTTCTCGAAATTATTTATGGTTGTTGCTCTACGTGGATGAAATTATCATAATGTCCCGGCAAGAGAAGGAAATTGAAATAATCAGGAAAGAACTGAAACAACAGGTGGATGTCGTTGATCTCGGAGAAATATAATTTATTGGTGTGGCCATTCACAAAGATGCTAAAGGGTTTCAAATAAGCCAGCAGACTACGCATTGGGTGTACTACAAAGGTTCGGCATGGAAAATCATAAGCCTGTCAAGACACTATGTGTACGATAATCGGCTATTGTTCAAAATTTTGTACCTGCCGATTTGAAAATGTATCAAGAACTCGTGGGCAGCTTGATGTATCTTACGACACATACAAGGCAGTATATCGCTTTTTCCGTGAACATATTGTCTCGAAATGTTTCTGGTCCGTCGAATGAAGATATGATGAAATCGAAACGCCTTCTTCAATATTTCAATGGATCTAGAAACAAAGTTTTGTGCATCTACCCAAAGGATGACGCATTAATTGGTTGGTCGGATTCAGATTGGACCGGTGATGTGACTGACCGCAAATCGACGACAAGTACTCTTGTACAGCTTGGTGGGGCATCTATCTATTGGGCTTCCTGGAATCAACTCTGTATTTACTTGTCATCTGCAGAAGCTTAATTTGCTTCTTTCATCGGAATGGCGGAGATGATTATTTGGCTAAGGGATTTTCTAGGAACGTTTACTTTTGATATGGACAGCCCGACTTGGATCTATGTCGATAATCAGGGGGCAATAAAGTGGTGAGAGTCAATGGTTCGCGGTGCCAAACATGTGGCCATCAGGGCCGAGTTTGTGAAGAAGACAGTGTAAGACCGTATTGTGAAGTTACAGTATCGATGTACTAATTAAATGCTCGCTGATATTTTAAATAAGTCCATATTTGCTGTCAAGAAAGTTGGTTTCAGTCCTGGAATTGGGCTCCTCGAAAGGAACCGTTAAGAGGTCAAGAGTTTGTGTTATAATGGATGACTATTAGAGAGGGATGTTCATATTTACAGATGTGGTGCTACGCGGGACATTACATGTAGGTGTGTGGATTGAGTATACTGAACGTCAGTATATGTACCTTGGTTTGTACACTTACACCGGATCCGTGTTGCAGACTATACGACTACATTACATGTAGATTTATTTCTTAGTTATGTACATATTGTCCAGCAATGGGGCGCACCCTTTCTCCAGTTAGAGCTACTGTAGTTGGGTCCAGATATTTGGGCACAGGATTTAGAAGGGTTTGTTTGTGCTATTGAAGTCTATATAAGATTGAGTTCCATGTGATAAAAATAAATTAGAAGTCGCAGAAACTTCTCTTTATAAGTCAATTGTCTCGTCTTTTTCATTAAAATGTGGTCCTATACAAAAGGAAAAATATGACAAAAGTCTCTAGAACATTCACGTGTCCGAAAACGAATTTCAACACAGAAAAAGCTAACTGTATTCTCGGAGGCCATTACATATGGTGAAGTCCGGATTTAGGAGGTTCGGTTTGGTATTCCTGGTAGTTTGAATTACATAAACATTCTCGATTTATCCAGAGTGAAAATGTTTCCAGAATTTGAATAAGAGATCAATGGACTTCATCAAAAACTCTGCTACCACAATGATGATGAAATTTACCCGAACTGTGCGATTTTTGTTAAAAATATATCACAGGCAACTTCTAAAAATCAAAAAAGTATTTACAGGTGCCCAAGAGGCTTTTCGTAAGGATGTAGAGCGGCATTTTGGATTTTTACTATCTAGATGGCACCTCTTGTCCAAGTGATGAAGATTCTGGGAAAAGTCTGTCATGGATACGACTACTTATGTTTTTTGGGACTGAAAGCTTACATTCAAACGGCGTAGAGTTTGGGTGGATGTACCTGGTACTACTAAATTGAACTTTTGGGGGATTTTGTAGCTTACATTCACAATTAGACAGAATTTGCATGGTTACGGAAAGTAGCTACATGGAAAATCTACGCGTTTTGAAAATAAATTGGAGCCGGAATTTTCCTGGGCGTACACACAGTGTATATAATGTGAATGTGTCATACAGAAATAGTTACAAACAGTGGAAAATAAATGAAAAAAACAGCCCAGATCATCTTCCATGTTTTGAGAAAACAAACGGATGGCCCATGAAAAAATATCTACATTTGCTGAAATAATTTATTTATGTAATCTAAGCTCGAAACAACACATTTGATATGAGAAAGCGAATGAACACTTCTCAAAAATTCGCGAAAAATGTAGTTTACGGTGGACGGTACTTTCACGATGTTTTTCATGTACTGAATGTAAAAGTGCATGTAAATTACATCTATTATTCCGTATCTTTGGTTTAATATAGAAATGATGTGATGCTACATTATATTTGATATACAAAATATGTGCAATATACATTGCAATACATGTATACTAAATTAAAGTATACATGCTATATATATTTTAATAGTAATAGTATCATGCTATATAGAAATGAAAAATATCACAAAAAGGTGCAATAACGATAAAAGCAGAACGGTAAAAATACAATGAAGAGGGAAAATTGACTGGAAAAGTAAACAACAACAAAGAAAAGAATGAGAACCACCAAAAGAAAAGATCATGTAAACCTGTTAACAAACGAAAGTTTCATAACGACTTAAAATAAATAAAGAAGAGGTTAGTAAAACTATTATCAAATAATTTGAAATGGGGAATTTTAAATGAAAAAGAACCGAAATAAGAATTTGTGGAAACATTGCAAGTACCACGATAAAAATATTGTATGTGAGAAGAATGGTTGTAATGTACCGTTTCTTGAGCAACATTAATGTTCTTACCATTCTTCCAGAACTGAACAGATATTTCACTAACAGAAAGATGACTCAGTCATTTCCTGGAGGTACTTGTACTAAAAAAACCATGGGTATTGTTGTAGTTCCGTAAATTGCTTTCCACAGTAATCACTGACTATTGCACCTTCATGTCATTCTCATTGGACTGACCATTTTAAACTGATCTAAAACATTCCTCCGCGTTCATCAGGTCAACCCATTCCTTCAACTACATTGAAGAGAAAAATGTATGACCGGGTGCACCATTAAAGATCCAGTGAGAAGCACATCGAACCAAACGACTCATGTCGGTCTCTTTTCAGTAACCATAATATGAGTTGTAGAGGATTAGCGCGCTCTAATTGTTGTATGGTGGGTGAACCAAAAGAAATTCAACTCTTTGCTTCAAATCTTCACCCATGAGGTTGTCTGCAGTCTTGTTCAGATGGCCGAATCTGACGTCGAAGCAAGAAAAATCTTGTAACCTTTTTCCTTCAAAACATCCATTGAGTCCTCGGATACAGACCGCAGTTGTGTTTATGTGGCCGGGGCAGTAGTATTTAGAATACCTTTCACCTTAATAGAAGGAAATTCAGACCCGTTATTCGAAGGCACCGGAATTCTAAGCTTGTGTGATTGAATTAATTGTGGTTGGAGTTGAATTGAGATAGATGAAGACTGGATTTTACATCTTTGTTTCTGCATTAGATATGATTATTTTAGGTTATTTCTCTTTTTCATTGGGTAGCCCAGTACTTGTGAGCTTTCTGAATTTTCCCTTGTAAAGAAACGTGTCGGGGAAGGTTCTCTCCGGATCTCTACCATACTGCTAGATTCTGGAGAATCTTCAACGTTTCCAGCAGCTGTAATTGAATCAACCACCTGTATTGTTCCCGACGCGATGACCGGTTCAATAATTTCCAAACGTATTGCTGCCGCATCTATGTGGTAGAGTGTTCTCTGTCGATGGAACAGTCAATTTCTTCATCAGAGCGAAATAATACAGGTTTATATCGTAATACTGTATTGAAGTTACTATTGCCCACAGCGTGCTGAAAGTCTGAGTAGCTAATAGCCGATGAGCTCCATCTACCCCATTCGACCGACTAATTGAAGTTTGATCTACATCTGAATAAACTGTTCTTGGTTCATGATATGACTGGAATGTTGTTCGTTGCGAAATTGTAGCATATCCGTGAGACCATTTCTCGATCATTCGGAAAGAACCATGTACACAGTCGTAGCAGATGTACGGTGCGAGCATGTCTGAAATAACAGCGTAGTTGTACTGTTTTAATTGCACAGTCCAAGCATTGTGTAGATCCTTACAAGATGCACAGATACGTACCATGAATGTATTCCGTCTTCACTGGATATTTCTTCTCATGAATAGTTGAACTCAGAATGGTGATATAGTGAAAATTGATCAGATATTTATGGAGCGTTGGTAGATATAAGTTGGACCTGTCTGGAGTACGATAGTTTCGTGGTTGTCCAGTGTTGATTTCACATATAATTTGAATGTACGAAGAACACAAGAAACTTTTGTATACACCAGTTTTCCATGAGTGTTAAAAAGAACATCTGAGTAGTGCGTTGATATTTAACACCATAGATGTGAACAGCAAAGGGGAAATTAATAATTTTTCTTACTTGTTCCGTCTTGAATTGTAGAGCCAATTGGCTTCTATGTTTTCTGAAGTCATCATCGATGAAAACTCTGTTCTTATTCTCCAACTCCGTCTCGACCAAATTCAAAAAATTTGATATTTCATAAGAATTGTTTGGATGTTTTGTTGATGTACTCATATGTACTAAAGAAACCGATGCTCTCGTATATCAACCATCGTGCGAACTCAGTTGATAGACTTGTTAAGTCCTTCTTTGAAGATTGAAATTGTGTAGTGTGTTGCTGCTGAAATGGTACCTCTCTTGTTGGTAGTTGTTGTCTGTTCTATTTGTATTTGTATTTATTGAAGTTGTAGTTGTAGAAACTTGAAATCAGGAACGGATTTTATCGACAATGTCTTGAGAAAAATGTTCGGTCTCGTGGGTTTTCACACAGATCTTAACATTTTGGAATGTGTTAGTGGACGCGACAGGAAACAGATAAATTCTTGATTATGGTAAACGTTTCGTGGGTACTACCAGTGGTAATTCTATCAGAAGAAAAAATTTTTATTACTAGTAAATTATTTATGAATGGGTTGCTTCGAAAAATCTTTTTACTGTGAGAAACATTTCCAACTGGAAACGGAAATATGCTCAAACATTGAAATATCCGTGTTTGACAATTTACAATTCTCAAACATTGAGATCTCAATGTTTTAGATTTTTTCGTTTCCAGATGGAATATTTTACTTACCGTACGAAAAAATTAAATTCTCAAACATTGACATCTCAATGTTTTTAATTTCTTAGTTTCCAATTGGAACGTTTTCTTACAGTAAAACCTCTTTCTGAAGCACACTTTGCCAAAATATGACACTACATGCGAATACCTGTCCGTTGCGTAAATTATTTACCACATGTACGCCGTACGTCATGAACTTGCACATGTCGGCGAAATGTGTAAATTTATGATGTTACCAACGTAAATGGTCTTCTTGTACACGTTACCACCATAAATGATCATGTAGTACACTATAATTTCCGATAGTAACGTTGCGAATTAAATTCTGTACAACTTCACGAATTTATT
>JAULBU010074806.1:0-10154 GCA_032358235.1 Odonthalia washingtoniensis | reverse complement strand
TGCTTTTCACAATCGTCACGTGTATTTAGGACATTTTTGCCCATTACACTGTACCGGTGGCTCCCACTCCGCTACCTTGTACAGTACGCTCCCCCTCCTGCCATCCAGCACCAGGTGGAGCCTACTTAAGACGTTTTTTCGTGTGCCTATCTTCAATTCTAATAAAGACAAGCACCTCTGAAGCGGAATCTACCACCAAAACTTGCGTTCGTGATCGAATATGAAGCTCTTTTGGCTACGGTAAATCATTGCCTTTTCCCGTGCAATTCGTTTCACCGCGCCCTACACGCGTAATCTTGTATCGGCGCCCAACCGCCCGTACTGTCTTCTACGAACGACTCCATCGCCTTACAAGCCTCAATCCTGAGTCGAACCGTCTCAACCAGCCAATCTTAGAGTCCGTCTCGATATTCCCCCTCCTCTCGCCGGAGCCAACTACAGACCTATACCACCAAGCTACTCGAAGGTCGCTCAAGTCCTCCAACCACATTCGTTACTAACCTGACCGACTCTGCTATTCTTCGGGACAATCAAGCCACCTACACCTTTTTCTAACCCCATTATCCTCTCCTTTGGTGGAGTTCAAGTTCAACGTGATCTACAAGAAAAGAAGGGTCACCGAACTCCCTTTAGTGCCCTCTCATCCTTTGTTTGCCGAGTGCATTGCACTACACCGGGCACCAGGACTCTTTAATCAAAGCATATATCACCTACCTACGTCAAAAGAGACTACACTGCATTACTAATATCCATAAAAAGAATAAAATCCAGGAACATAAACTGAACAAATCCCATCTGAGAAGAAACCGAAGTTTGAGGCATGAAATGATCCCATATGCAAATTTTTTCCTTGACTATGACGTCTTGTACGGTCAAATATTTTGACTATATCCGGAATCATCACATTTATTTGTTTTCAACTCAAGCTAGTCATCTTCTCCGTCGATGTTTCGTAAACGCAAACTTTCCTCCAAATGACCTCCATTAATTAACAAACACCTCGAAGACCTCTTCAATTCTCATATGGAACAATATTAGACGCCTATAAGGTCAGAAGAAGCACTACTAGATGTGGGCGAGGGACACCGTTCAAAAATACGTGAAATATTGAAATGATAAGAACTATGTTTTCTTTTAAAGTTGTAAAATATCAACTTCACTGAACACCCAATCTTCCTTTCTTTGTAAAACCTCCATTTTACTTCTCTACCGTATCGGGCCCGCCCAAAAACACGTAAACTAGGTCAATTAGATATTATCAAACATTGAAGGCTGTAGCGATCAATTCCTCTCAATCTGAATGGATAGCCCCCTTCCTATTCTCCCTGAATTAAGAATGGAATTAAATCTGCTATTCTGTATCGACTACCGGAAACGAAACAAAGGTGCCGTCAAATATGACTACCCAGTTCTACGCAGTGTCTATTTCATCTATTCCCTTGTACCATCCAATATATTCACAACTTTAGGCGTATTCTATGGGTATTGGCAGGTGAAAATTCACCAATAGGATAAACCAAAAACTTTATTCGTATTCTATGCGAAGCAGTGCCAATACAATCATATTCCCTTCATCCTTTTCAATTATCCGTTACCATTAAACAGTAAACGCACGTTATACTTAACAGTCACCAAGTTCAAAATGTAGATATGTCTCATCTTCCTTTATGATGTCATTATCTCCTCAATTTCTTCCGAATAACAAATCAAGTTTGTAGATTAAATCTTACAATTCCTTTCGATTGCAGTATTTACCATGAGGATCAAGAATTGTAGCTTATTCAAAAATTCTTCCAAATATCACGTTCATGTAATCAAGGCAGACACGCTGTAAATAGATAAAACCGATATTGATTCCCTCTAAAGCTCTCAGTTATTACCACTGTATATATCCAAGCTACTGTGCTTCTTGGTTCTATTCAATTTCTAGCAACTGACCATACAACATTTCACCGATACCTTGTCGTTACTTAATGATCTGTTACGGAAAGTCTACCCGGAATTCTTCACATTGAACGAACCTCAGTTTATTTCATTTTGTAGATACTGTATTGAGCCCTTCAGTCCTACTATTTCCTCAGTCAGTACTAGCTTATTCCATTGATACCAATGTTAGAGCCTATTATGTTAGGTGGGAAATATTTCAGATCCATCCCGATGGGAAGCATAAACTGTTAGGCTTCTTTTCCCGCTAGCTCAACCAGACTTAGAAAGGATATTTTTTAACCTAACAATAAATCCTCGTCGTTGTATGGGCCTTTTTAAAGGCCCAACATACATTTTAAAAAATACTAAGTAATTACCATCTCTATGAGAAGTTTGTTGTATTTACCTATCTTTCTTCACTCGGGTTGTTGTTTACAATATCCGATCACCAGTATGCTGGAAAAAGTAAGTACACCCAGGTGGGGGTAAATTTAGCTCGAACACAACGAAACTTGAAATTTTTCGATCAAAAAGTGCGTCTCTCTAGGTTTCCAAGGTGGACTGATGACCATACATGGGGGGGAATAACATATATGCCGTACAACTTCCATCTAAAACAGGTGTATCTGAAGCTTAACTTAGACAGGCCTCCTCCTCCGAAAGCAATAACTCTTAAACAATTCCAGATGCACTTTAATATAATGGAAAATAAGTCTCCATAAAGGTATAGCATGGGTGCCGTATGCGGATGTATGTCTACTGTATTGGTATTTTTCCGTAAATGGGAAATGGACCCCGTACACAGTGCGCACGGAGTAATGTAATGAATGTTACGGCCCGTAAGGTATGGTCCAAGGAGAGCGAATGGATCGTACATTGAAAATTTTAAATGAAAAACAGAGTGATCAACAAGTGTGAGTTTTGAAATGGGAGAGGGGCCGCAAATTTCGTACATTGGTTTGGTACAATAAGAAGACGCGCATTTGCGTTTTATTATTATTTAATTTTTTCTGGAAATTGGAAATAAACATACGACAGTTTCTGATTGGTTAATCAGTTACGTAACAGACACATTTCTGTACAAGTGCAACACGGACCCTAAATGTTTAAAATTGAATTTTTTAAAAAATTAGAACTTAAAAGATTTAAAAAATAAAATAAAACAATCAAATTAAAATAATAAATAAATAATAAAAAACAATCAAATTAAAATAATAAATAAATAATAAAAAACAATCAAAACAATCAAATTCCAACACAACAATTTTTGTAATTATTGGGATTATAATAATCGATGCACCACTACTGTACAGTATTATTATTATTACAAGTTGTTGTTGTTGTGTAATAGAAAATACTGCAGTTTTAACAGTAAAATTAAAATTTTATAATAATAATTTTCTATTCTAAAATAAACCACAAGTAAACAAACGACAAATAAACTGCTGCAGTCTTTGCCTTTCTCCCAGCGCCGTAAACCCGTTACTGTCGCACTCTCTGGTCTACATTCGCAACTACTTCATTAGTTTCAGCTCGCGCGTCTTGCGCGCTCGACCAACATCAAAAGATAGGAACCAAAATTAAATAAAAATGCCGCGCGCTGCCCGTTCTCGTTCGAAGGACAACCGTACTCCAGGCACGTACTGCATTGAAGGTCACATAATCGAAGCTTATCATCACATCGACGATCTTCCTCGTCTCTCCACTGTTCCGCGCAAACGGCCTCGTCACACCACTCGCGCCACCGCCGCCGCTTCTATCGCCACCACGTCCTCTCCTCCACCACCTCAACTTCACACCCATCCTCACCCAGTCCAATTGCAACAACCCCAACCTCAACAACCTTCAAATTCAGACGTTCCCTCATCTATATCGACCTCCATCCTGCCATCCAACTCACCCGCCCCATCTGCCGCTGGCCAGCGAAGCCCAGTTTCTACATCAGGTTCAAGTGCAAAGAGAAAGAGCGATACAATTGTTCCCTGTCGCATTTGTCTAAAAACGTCAACCCCGAGGAAGATTATTGTATGCTCCTTTTGCCGCAAGGGTGTTCATGCATTCTGTCTCAACCCACCCGTCATCGACCTTCTCGACGACCCATCCTGGCGCTGCCCAAAGTGTGCTCATCTCCGTCTACCCCTGAAGAAGGAGAAGAGAGCCATTTTGAAAGACGCACTCACTAAATTTCCTGAAGTATGCACTCCGGACTATTTAAAAGCCGTAACCAATACTGCAACTGTTCTCCCTCATGTTCCATCGTCTAGTTCCATTCCTGAAAATCCTCCTGAAAACACCGTTAATGTCACTGTCAATCAGGACACAATTCGCCTCACCATCAAAGAGGATACTCTCGATGACGACGACGACAACGAAATTGAGAAGATTCAGAATTCTAGCCAATTAACTCCGACCGCTGAATTTGCCGTTTCCTCAGCGGTTGCTGCACCCAAAGTATCGCGCAGTGTTGCTACGAAGACTGTAAAGCGTGACGATCTTGGTTTCGAGTCAAATTCGCTTCCAAAACAACAGTTGATGATAGCGGACAATCCAACCGGCAACAGTGAAACATACGGTAAAGACTATTTTGCTAGAGAGGCGGAGATTTCTTCAACACCATTGCAAGAAAAGGTAACAAAGGCGGAGCCAACTATCATTGTTTTATCCAACGAAGACGAGAAAAAGATTTCTGTTAGCAAGAGTCGTGCGAAGCGTGTTATCGAGGAAGAGGACGATGATGAAGATGAGGAGGAAGATAAAGACGAGGATGAGGACGAGGACGATTACAAAGCTGAACCTGAAGACACGGATGAAGAGAAAGAGTCTCCTCCAATGCGTCGCAAGCGACCACTTGTTGTTAATCGTCGCAAATCTCGACTATTAACAGGTGTTAACAGTGCGGACTCCGATGGCGACGAAGACATTGTCTCTCAACAACTGAAGAAGCAAACCTCAACTGATAACAATAGCTCACTACTTCAACGTCGTTTGAGACGTGACGGCCAAGCACTGGGGTCCTCTGCTTCCTCTTCTAGCAAGGGTAAACTAAGGTCGTGTCGGAAGACTCGTGCAAATTCGGAGAGGCAACATAGACGACTTTCAGATGATGACTGGTCAGACGAGGATTCTGCGTCAAGCTCAGAGTTTGAGGTGGGGGAACCTTTACAAGATAAGAGGCCGAGTATTTCGCTAAGACCGAGGCTACAGCGAGCGGCAAAAATGCGGGCGGGAAGCTTCGCTCAACCGGTTGTAGGAAGGAGGTCAGGGTTGAGATCGAAAGAGAAACGACTGAAAGATGAGACTGTGAAGAAGTCACGAGGGGATGTAAGCACAACAGCGAAGGAGAAGTTCAATAACGAAAATAAGGGAAAAGATAAATTATTAAAGGAAAATGTACAGAGAGATGCTGTCAGCAGACGTCAAACAGAGAACGACGAGGAAATGAGAATAAAGAGGGAATTGGGAACGAAGAGAGAAGACGAGAATGAGCATGATGTAAACGTAGAGCAGCAGACGGATATCAAGAGAGATAAAAAAGGAGAAAAACAAGAACTCTCAAAGAAAATAGAAAATGAGAAAGAGAAGGAGAAGCAACGTGAAATGAAACTACGACAACAAACGGAAATGGAACAGACACCTCATATGCAGAAGGAGCCTCTGAGAGAGATGGAGATGGATAGAAACAAGGAAAAGGCGAAGGCGCCTATCCTGGGCCGTGTACAGAAACGAAGGAGCAGGAAGCCGCGTGATCGTCGGAATGCAGTCCAAGATCGTGCGGGTTCGTCTGAAAACCTTACGTCCCCTGGCCATGATCCTGATCTCTCAATTTCTAAGGTCGATAGTGCGACTCAAAATAACAAAACGAGAAGTCCCAACGATGGTATGGAACGTAGTGCATATGTTAGACGAAATGTAAAGATTGTAGAGGGAGTGGCGACCTCTCTGACGACACCACAGGCTTCCAACGCTGCTGATGGAACCATAACTGATACAAATGCACTCGATCTTTTTAATAAGAACGACTCAACAAAGTATCAGAGAGAAGAGGCAATGAAGAGGGAGGCGCGAGAGCGGGATGTAAAATTGAATGACACAAGCACTGCAAAACGTTTTCAAACAGGAACAGATGGTATAAGGCGTGAAGTGGTTGGGAAATTAACGAGAGATGAGAACACTACACAATTGGTTGCTGCTAGCATTACAGATAAGATATTGCCCGAATCACCGCCGATGACAGCAGATGAAGCAGGTGCAGCAGATGAAGCAGGTGCAGCAGGTGCAGCAGGTGCAGCAGGTGCAGCAGGTGCAGCAGGTTCAAAAGCGACACATATATCACAAATAACATCGAAGTCACCACGTATTAGCATGGTGATGACCAAAGAACCTCAGGTATCGAAAAGGCCATCGAAAGGGTTGCCTCACAAATCAAAGAGCTCAATGATTTCTTCCCTGGCTCATGATACGAAGGACACACCATCAGCTTTGCCTCCTGCGACAAAGGCTTCGACAGTCCCCCCGTCTTGCACACCGTCTTCTCGTGTGTCTGCTACTGTAACCAGTTTGCTGCAGGACGATGACGATGTGCCAATTGCCAAACAATATGCACAGGCAGTCAGACTTCATCAAAACGATTTAGGTGCCAAGGCAGTTGTAACTAAGATGAAAAGCGTGGCGAGTATGACACTGGGGACGAAGCGGATAGGAGAGCCTGTGGGAAATGACACTGTGAAGACAGTACGGGAAATGCGAACAGTTGGGACGGAGAAACATGAGACGACAGATACGAAAGACGAAACTGGTAGGCCGATGACAGAAATGGCTATCAGATCAATGAATGATTGCGAATCGTCAGCAGTGGTAGCAGTCAGCCTCCTCGGAATGAAAAGAAAGTTTATGGAAAGGACGAGAGATACAGAACAAGTTGCTTCTAAAACTTCTAATGTTGAAATCACGTCAGAATCTATTACTTTTGCGGAGAACGGCAAACTTCTTAAAAAGCGTGTGCGGATTAGAAGTCAAGAGAATATTGTTCGAGGGAGCCCAGAGAATGCGAATGATAAGACAACCGCGAAAAGTTGCATTGTTTTGAGTGAGAGTAGTGACGACGCGTTGAATACGCGGTATGATGTGAGACCGACCAACGTTAAAAAGGATTTGTGCTCAATTTCTGAATCGCAGACAAAGAGAAGTGTGGTAGAAAATGGAACAGAAGGTAGAGCTGCCGGCCATGTTCCTCCAGAATTGGTTGGAAAAGACTTGCAAGGCCCCAAATCTAGTGAATTTCATACGGACCAATGGACCGCTTCTACCCCAAATGTCGACGGGAACAACATTAACAAAGTACGTACTATCCATCACACCACTACCGGGATCAATACTGAAGCGAACAAGAAGCAGGGGGCTGATGAAGCTAATAATCAGACCTACGTAAAAAGCCAGGCCAGGGACATTTTTATAGAAAAGAACCGCGATTTGAGCAGCCCAATTGGAAATCAAGGCAGAGATAGAAGCAGCAATCAAGTCAAGGGCCATGTCATCAATCAAAACGGAAAACAAGGAGGCAGCGTTGTTGGTGAAAGAAGAACAGCACAGACATGGCATATGTTCCCATTCGACGCTAAAGAGGAGGCATTGTTTACGCTAGCAAGAAGCCAGAACCCTAGAATGAGGTTAGCAGAAACTGTTGATGGGAAAATGGGACTGCCTTCCAGGGATATACAGGTACCTGCTCAGAAGGATCATACAAAAGAGTCGAATAACCAAAATCAATTCTTTCAGATAAACGCTCTAGCTGCGTCATCCAGTCTGATGTGCCAATCTGGTCAATTGCCCATTACGAATACGAACAAGGCAAGCACGACAAAGGTGGTTGCTAGTTGCAGTATGGAACAGTTTTCACAACGTGGCCAGGAGCCTCAAACTGAGTCTCTGCAGCCCAATCCGAAGTTTGATCATTCACTGTTGAAACCGCCTCCTCAATCACAGACACAGTCGCCAAATCAGTATCAACTAAATTCTAAAAAGAACCCTCAGGCACAATATTCATTACAATCCGAAGGACAGGAAGATCAAGGTAACTCTCGGGTAGTGCATCAGTATTTACAACATCAGACACATGAACGAAATGAAAAGAAATTACATCAACAACATCGACAAGAGAATGATGTACATCAGCAAGCACGAGTCCAGGGTTCAGACTATCAAAACTTACAGGGAGAACGTCACATTCCATTTGCTACCCAACTTGTACAGTCACCAACGAGAGGTCAAACAACTCGGCAGCCACAAAACTTTAAAAACCATCTCCAGCTAGATAGAAAATCAGCAGAATTCGGCGTTCAACCAGGAAGGCAGTATCCGTTTGAAATGATGCAGTCAGTCCATCCTCAAAAATTGCCATCTCCGCGACACAGTCAGCACCCGCAATATAAATCAATTTCACTGCATGATTCGGAGCATGAAACTCAGCGACAGCGTATTGCCGAAAAGTCTATTGACCATATGTCTATTCGTCACAACCCTACCAAGCCCTCACGGTTTCCGTCTCAGGATACGATGTACGCACAGCAACAACAATCGAGCATTCGCTCACCATCTCATGGACAGACTCGTCAAACAGAAAAATCTTTTACTCAAAGTCCACATTCATCACTTCAAAACTCTCAATTTGCATCACCTCTAAATTTGTCGAAACAACCTCACTCATTAAACCATTCTGGGCAACAACAATTGTTCCCTAAATCATCAAATCAACCATCATCGGAACGTCTGCAAGTCTCGCCGTCGCAACCAGTGGTGCATCCAGCTTCAATATCTGGCAGTGGTGATAGAATTGATGACGATACCGCCTTCTCTCCGACAGGTAATAGGAATGGCGAACATCGTAACTCTATGCACTCAACGCCTAACGGGAGTATTTCCAGACCAAATTTGAATTTGCCAGCAGAATTGGCAGGCATTGGCGTGTCTGCTTCTACCGGTCCTGACCCTTTTGTTGATGGTGAGAAAAGAGGGGCTGGTGCTCTGTCAAATTTGTCATGCTCCTCACTGGAGCATGCTAATCGCGCTCGTTCTGAAGTGACCGGCGAACGTTGTGTAGATGGTCAAACACCAGGTATAGATGGGATTGGGACAACAGTAAGAGATGGAAAATTAGACCAGGCATTTAATGGTGCATGGAAGAGATTTAATCAGGTAACTGATGGTTTTCGACAAACTTCGGAAGCTATCCCTGAAACTAAGAGTGTCCCTGGTGTTAAGAAGAAGACAGAAGCCGGCGTTCGGAACGACCATGATGGTCAAAGTAGCACATGGAATCATGCACCTATAGTCTCTAATTCACGGCTCAATTTGGATGCAGATGCAATGCCTACCGAAATGGGAATGGACGTCAAGTCAAATGGAGGTGCTGAAAGGATGGGGGTACCGAGTAGAGGAGTGGGGACGTTGGCAAATTCAACTGCTGCGGTATTATCCCCAAGCGTTGTTAGTACCGGACTGTCAAGTAGCGGGAAACCTCCAGTTCAGCATGTATCGAAAACGTCAGCAGCGTCTCACAATGTGTTTTTGCCAGCACCACAACCACCGGCACCGGGTGTCATCCCATCCAACTTTGAAGCTATTTCAGACAGACGCCCAGCAAATGAGATGGATGTGACTACACTTGGGCGACTCCAGACGTTCAAGATTCGCAAAAGAAAACGATTACTCGTTGGACCTAGGCATTCGTCAGCGCCTTTGCCAGGCATACGCGATGGTATCGTTGGTGTTGATACTACTGACAATGTAAATGATTTACAACCAAATGTTTCTGGGCACGTACCACGTTGCAATTACTTTTCTATGGATGGTTCATTGGACTTGGACGGAGGTCGTAATTTTTCAAATGGTGCTGAAAATGTAATTCAGTTGACCTCTACGGCAATGAAGGCGACGTACGATACCGATGATCGAAGAAGTGGACCTATGGGGCCTATGACCCCGCCTCTAGATGATGATATCCCTCCAGCGAGTCAAAATAGTTCTTTCAACGCATCCAAGAACGCGGCACACGAGGTGACAAAGCCTGATATTACACCACCTACTTCAACGGTCGGGACGATAAATATAATGGCTAAGACTCAAGTTGGTACAGGACGTAAAGGTTAAGTCAACAATGCGCATGTGTTGCCAGTGTTCTCGACTGAAGACATGGACATTTTCCGACAGCATGGACCCAACCCCCCTGACGA
>JAULBU010074795.1:0-10155 GCA_032358235.1 Odonthalia washingtoniensis | reverse complement strand
AATGACGGCAAGCAAGTTGCAGGGCCTGTCTACAACTGCGGGACTGACGGGGTGGATGGGCGCGCCAGCAGCAGAGATGATGACAGGCTGTTGCATTACATTCAGGCCTTTGAACGACAAATAATTGGGGGCCCTTGGCAAAGATTCGATTCAATTGAATTGAATTGCGCGGTGAACCATGATCTAAGCAATTTGAACATGGAGTTTGGCAACGGAGATGGTTTGTGGTATGTGTATGCCTATTTAATTTCAGGGCAGAAAAATGTTATATTTTTTAAACGTCATGTGTCTCTACAAACATTGTTCAACTATTTAATTGTAGACATTGTTCTGTTCATGTACTACGAACAGGTTAGGTAATTGATAGATACGTGTTGTGGAACATTACTTTTTTATTTATGTTTATATGAAACTGTACTATAACCTGGTATGATGTAACATGTTTCAGGTTGCAATGATTGCAACATAAAGGGCAATCAACTTATAAATATATCTGTTAAAATATCAAGTAATTTTCGGACTATGTACTGAATCTGATACCTGAACCTCTGTTGACATAATCTGTTTCATCTTCCTTTTCAAATTTCCAACTTTGTTTATATTTTGTGTTTTCGAAGGAAAATCATGTGGGAGGGCTTTACTATCCAAACTGAGTGTGCGAATAATATCACCAACCATACGAGGTGATATATCAGGTTCTTTTGCAACATTTTGGACATGAAAATGTTTCCTCTTTCCTCCACAGTCCAACATTTGGTTTTTTAATTGATGTACTTTCTTTTTCATCTACATCACCTGTACACTGATTTGCTTCGTTCTCCACACCACTTTCAGATGAGTTAAAGTATTATATGACGTCTGTCATGTCAGCAGGATTACAAACCACATCTCCATTTTCATTATTTGTTTCTTCTTCTTCATTACAACTTTCACCCTCAGTTTCTGATCCTGCAAATCGTAACTCAGCCGCTGCATCATCCATGGCACTCCTCTCTAAAATAAAAGTACACATCTTCCTATTGTGCATTTCACTCATTAATATTATTTTAACACCAGTTTCTTTTCCATGAAATAGAACTTCGTTTCCAGTGATGTGGAGATGCTTTTGTATACGTCTTATAATTTCTATTTGTGCTGCGTGATTCACATCAGGAACATTATCTATTCCATTTTTTGGCTGTAATCCACAACCATTTCCAGAGTGATTGCTCACCATGCGACCATCTTCTTTATCTAAATCATTATTTACAGAATTTTCCTCATTCAATTCTTTTTCTTCTTGACTTCCACCATTTTGTACCTCCGTTTCCATTGCAACTGTTTTCTTTTCCGAGAAAATGAAGGAATTAAACAACCCACTGGAGTATTGATAACAATCAATTTTGAATGATGCACATCCACTTTTCTCAATTACTAATTCTCCCACATTTCCCAATGAAGCTATGTTTTTTCCCACAAACCATTTCTGCAAACTGCTCCATCTTCTATTTATATGTATCAATTCAATCGCAGTATTTGGCAATCCACCATCGTATGTAAGCGCCTCTACAACATCCTCAGCGACGATAACATCCAGTTGTCGTTCGTTGGCAAATCTCAGAATATGTCGTTTCGCTATTGGGAAGTGGGCTTCCACCATATTCTTACCATCCTGGGAGGCTGGATGAACCACACCTTTCAACATAACTTCCTGATGGTGACATATTTGTAAGGCACTTGCACAAAATAAATCGTTCTTGTAACATCGAGCATTGTCACTAACAATCCATATATTCGCACAATCTGGTAATTGTTTCTTCACTCTACACAACAATACTTCAAATATACTAACAGTTTCCATACAATCCTGACTGGTATCTTTCTGTATGATATTATCAACCAAAGAAACATCGAGACTATCCTTTGCTTTCCTGTCCTGTCCTTTTTGTGAAGATCTCTCATCTTTACCGTCCTGTTCAGATTTGCTTCTGTTCCTTTTCCTTTTTTTATTTGCATTTCTTTCTTTTTCCATCGTTTCCACAGCATGCAGATGTCCCCTTGTTGCTCGATAAAATACTCCCGTCCCGTGCCATGACATTCCCCGTTTGCCAAAAAATTGTGATGTCGACTCTTTATACCTACCGGGTTAGAGCTTCATTTTGTAGTCCATAAACACAATCCACGCTATACCCGGTTCTTTCTGATTAACTTCGCCTAATATCTGACCTATCCTTTCTGATTGTACAACACACCTTTGTACATGTTCCATATACAATTTTATTTTTTCCGCAGTCTTCCAGCACAGCTTTCGCATTTTCTGTTTTGTTTTCTATTTTCCCTCAATTTCATCAATGGCACCGAACACACTCTTACATTGCACACACCTTCCAATTCTCTCTTCATCCCCAACTCCATGAAGTAGTCCGAAATGTACATCATGTAACGGATCGTTGTCTGTATACGATACATGTGTTACGTAATTGTATTTGAGATATTGTGTCACACCTTCCAATCTACGCAACGACGTTCTTTGATCCTCTCCCAACCGCACTTCCCTGTTCACTATTTCTTTCATATTTGATATGTTTTCATAGACTAGTCCATTTAACACATAACCCACGCATGATTGTCTTTTCGACTCTCCTCTACTTAATTTTTGTACCAGTTTTATAAATAAAGTACGTCCTATTTTTCTTGTTTCTTTATTTCTATTCAGTTCCGTTATATACTTTCTCCACATACTTTCTATGGACATCTTTTTCATGACACTTAGTGTTTTTTAACCTTGCTGCCGCATCTAACTCGGCGACTTCCCCAGGACAGTTTCTGAACATTATCACTTCTCAGAATGAAATGAACAACCTGTTCAACCTCCTCGTCTGTGTAATGTCGCCTGCGATGCGTACCTGTTACCAAACGTCCACTTCATATCATGTCTAATCAATCATCTCGGGCACATTTTCTTGCCTTGCAAAATGTACCACTCCCAGTACCATTAATCTTGCCATCGCCCATAACATCGTCGTCGTCATTGTCTACAGTATACTGTTCAGAAATTTGTTTAGTATTGGAAATTACTTCAACTCCAGACTGTATTTAAGCATCGTGACATTCGGTTGTACTATAAAAGTCCTCATTGGAGTCACAGTCACTGTCATCATCAATATCCATACCCTTCTGTCTCAGTAGTTTTCTTACATCATGACCCGGTAGATGTGCAAATAAACACGCCCGCCAAACTCTCTTTTCAACACTACCCTTTTGCGCTTTTCTTAACGCATTTACCATTCCGTCAATAAGTTTTCTGTCACCACTTTTTTGCTTGATTAATGCGTCGTATAGTCCGTTTCCGTCTTGAGGGAATATCAATGTCATTATCCGACGAGTGCAAACATGTCCAATTTTTACCAACGTCTTTCTACATTTTAAAGGCAAATCTGGCACGCTCCGATATTTACTTAACCGCTTCGGTATATTCGTAAAATGAAAACGTGACACTTTGCTTGCAAGGAACAACTTTCTGGTTGCAGAAGAGAATAATTTCTTCCAGGCCTTCCGTTGAGTCATCATATCGTCAACATTGAATGATAGATTTATATCATTCTCGCATTCCGCACGGGGTTCGTATAAGTTGACACATTCCATTATAAATTATTATAATACGTTTTATTTCGAGTTTGTCAGATTTTTCATTGAACAATTAACACGGTCAGGACGTGAGTAAAATTGAGCTTTGCAAATTTATAACGTTTCTGTATTTATGCTGTCGTAGATCCTGATAAAATTTTGATTTTGCCTCTTACCATTTGATTGCAATGTTGATAACAGAGTTCACCGGATTATGTAACACCCCGACGATCTTTTCTTACAGTTATTTCTCAAAATTTCAAAATTTCACCTTTCACTGTTAATGATTGGACTATCAGTGACAGACAAATTATGCCCGTATAACGATTCAATTGTTGGCAATACGACATATACCTGTCCTTACTTTTCAATTATTGTCCCTTTCTGCTGTTACTACTTTTGTTCCCAACACTATCCGATCACGTACTTACATACGTACGTTACAATTGCCTTTCAGTTACCTTTCCATCACTGTTTTTTTTGTTCTTGTCAGTAGTCAAGATACGGTTGTTTTCGTCTGTCAAATCAAGCTGAAGATCCATCTCGTCGACCATCTACCATTGCACCACTTCCTATATAATGCTCTAACTGCAGATATGAATGACTACTTGAGACATGCTGTATCCAAATCACTGTTGCAACTCACTTTACTTTCCCGCTATTCCTTGCCCAACACGTAATTGTCACCCACGACTAACTTACACTGCCTATACCCTATCACTTGCAACTTATTATTTTCTCCTACAAAACTACATATTACATGAGTAATGTACTGTGCCTTTCGTTTCACTCTGTCTTAATGATGCACTTGTTGTACAAAAGTCACGCTTCTGTTCACTTCACGGTAACCGACAATGGCACAGTACGCACTTTACTACGCGTACACAAAGCAGTACTCTATTGGCTCCGTGAAATAAGTATCTCACACGTGTTTCGGGAAACATAAATCCTGTTTCCCGTGACATGTTTTATCCAGATAAAAACTACTTTTTCCTCAACTGAAAACAGACCTTTTTCCCTCTAACTGACGAACCACTTCATCGTTTATTCTTAAATTTTACTCACAGTAAACGACAAGCATATACGCTTCAATGCATCTAGATTTTATCAAAATCGGATGGGATTTGACTTCACAGCACATCAACCCTTTTATGAAGCCCAGTTTCCTTCTTGCATTTAAAAGTCTCTGTTAAAATTTAGTTAAATAGTATCACGTAGTTCATTCTACAGAAACTGTAATTCCTCCACGAAACTCACCTGCATGATATCCAAATAATGTTATAACGTTCAATTTGGTTTAGCATGATTTCCACACTCACAGATCTGTCATAAATCTTACCTATCATCATTTCTAAATTGAACGTTATGAATTCGTTCATCAGTTGTGTGTGCGTCTTAAATGTTTCAGCCTTCATTCATCCTCTTATTATTATTCAAATTCTCCCCCCTTTTTGTTCATCCAACTTCATTGTCCTTTCTCAACATCACTATCAAAGCAATAAACATGTATAAATACAGTCTTTCGCCAATAAAAGCAGCATTCTGCAGAGCAAGAATTATAAAGGAAAAGGAAAAGAAACATAAAGAAAAGCAGAAAACGCTACTAAACATCATTAAAAAAAGTCTGGAACGTTCTCCCATCCTGGTAAGAGTTGCTACTTGAAACTTGTAGCTCAAGTTGTTAGAGAGGTCAACCAAATGAAATACAAAGATGGAATTCCATACGCATGTAAAGTTATGATTCGGTGTGGTTTGGGTCTGGATCTCAATGGCACTTGGATAGTTGAACAACTCTTTCCACACCTCCAGGAGATTTTTAGAGAGCATAAGAGTCATTTAGATGTTGAACCTGTTCCTGCTCTGAAGGAATAACTTCATTTTGTTCAATTCTTTTCTTTTATGAGGAAATTACACTTTGTGGTACAAATCCGAACATGTGCTGCAAAAATGGGGTACCATTTCTTTTTAACTGCAATAATCTACTTTTGCAAAGTGTAGTACGTGCTTTTTTGCAATTTTTGGTACTCTTTACAGTGTCTGAGAAGAACAACATGATGAGCGATTCATATTTTTTTTTGGTAAAAAATAACATGAGCTCCAAAGGGTTTGATGTCAACATCATAACATTTTAGTCCCAGTACATCATCAACACCAGTAATTTTGACTTTCAGCGATCGTTCATCACGCCAATAATATCTCAGCTTGATAATTTGGCGGTTCAATCAACGGTCCCTTTTTTAGTTGGAAGTCAACTAGCACCAAATTCACCTGATAAACCATCCCAACAACCAACATCAGCGCTATCTAAAAAATCAATTTCAATTTCAACTACACCGTTGCTGACAACCACGCAATACGGAATTTTTGATGGACAACTTTTTTCTGACTTATCAACCGTCGAAACAACATATCAAAAATAACGCTTTATCCCGAAACAGAAGGGTAATCATTTTCCATAATTCAAGGGGCGGATCATCAATAGCGTATTCATGCGCATCTTCGTATGAGGTAATAAATAAGATTCAAATAGAAAAGGAGGGTGATTTTTGCCCTTTTTTGTTCGTCTTCGTCGCCAAGACAGATTATCATCTGAAAAAAATAATAGCAGTACATGGCGTGTATGAAAAGGTGGATTTTATGAACATATAAATTGCAATTGTACTTCAAAACCACTTTCAAAAGAACTCGCTCTCACTGCTGTGATGCGGAGTCAACTAAAAAAATAGACATACTGCCGCCACAGCAATGAAACACGCTGTAAAATCGCATTTTGGAGTAACTGTTCCAGCACATACACTTTACCGCGCTCGTAATATTATCGATAATTAACTAGATTCTTTATTTCTGACATACATTCAAAAAATTCCAAATTACCTCATGGAATTTTCCAATAAATATCCTGGTTCATATACATCTACAATTATCGATTCTTCATCGATTCCCCAATATATATTTGTTTCAACATCTCCTATTCTAAAAGTTCTTGAAACAGTATTACCGTGTTCTTCAGTAGATGCTGCTCATTTTAAGGACAGGTTGTACCGTTGCCAGTTATTTTTTCGTTCTTGTATTGACTCGAATAATATTATTATTCCAGCCGCGTTTGGTATGTGCATGACAGAAAGTGAAGATAGTTGGTCATATTTCTTTAATGAGGAAAAGAAATCTTGTTCTCTTCTTTGTCATCAAACAACATTCTCTTATAGGTCTAAAGGAATTGCGACTGCTTTTAAAAATAAATACAGTGATAAAGATCATGTGGCATATGCACTTCATATTCTAAAGAATGCAAAATCAGCAACTAGCAACAGTTTTGGTCAATCTGATTGTCTTTTATGGGAACCTCAGGGGTTGTCTACAGCATTAGAATTTAATAATAATTTGGAAGAGTTGAAGAAGTTTAATTTGGCGGGAGCAGAGTATTTGAATGCTATTGATCATACAATTTGGACGGTTTATTGTTGGAATGAAAAAAATATTTTATGCTGTGCTCGGTGAACCAGTCAGACAGTTGAGTCTGAAAATTCTCGTCTTCTTCCCGCAAGAGAAGAAGATCCGTTGAATGCGGTCGATAAAACTATTCAATTTCAAACTGAATTAATTGAGAAGGGAAGAAAACAAGCCAAAAAAATGAAGGAAGCGGGAATGTTTTATACCATGTTTGCAACAAATTTATATGAGGAATCGTGAAAAGGGTAGACTTCTATAATGTTATCACTCAGGGGGATTCAGTGATTTTTTTCGTAAAAGGGACAGGATCAATTCAAAACAGGAGAAGGCGTGTCGATATATTGAACAAAACTTGTTCTTGTTTTCTGTGGAAACAATGGGGAATCCAATGTGTACAAGCAATTGCTGCAGCACTCGCTTTGAACCGGTTGGATAACATGGATTGGTATAAAACTGCATGCTGGGAAATTTATAGAGTAGAAATATTTTACAATTCGTATTGGCAAGGACCCCCATTTGAACTAATTGATGTAGAGAACGTACAGATATTCGAAGGTATCAAGCCCCCATCGAACCCCGATCGAAGGGGGCGACCGAAAAAGAGAAGAATTGCATCGCGCGGTGAGCAAAGAAACAACAAAAAAGTCTATAGATGTGGCCGATGTGGTGGAGATGGGCACAATCGCTCATCATGTTCTTCTTCTCAACCACTATAAAGCGTACCACAAATTGCAAAAAGGCACTTACCACACTTTGCAAAAGTAGATTATTGCAGTTAAAAAAATGGTACCCCATTTTGCAGCACATGTTCTGATTTGTACCGCAAAGTGTAATTTCCTCTTTTATTAAAATAAACAACTTTTTTTCTTTGTTACCCCATTTTTCATTGAAATTGAGAAGCTCACTTAAGACTAATTTTTCTTCTCACTAGTTTCAGTATTTTCAACTAGTCTCACTTACACTAATTAATTGCTTATTAGACTATTTGAGAAGTGAGACTAATTAAACAATCTGGTGTACATTGTTTGGTTCTGTACAAAACATGTATAGTACCAAACACTGTACAATATTATTGTGTACTACAGTACATGATTTTCAAAACATCAAACATGTGGTACAGAAAATGGACCGCATTAAGTGGCACTTTAACTGTTCAAAAAATTTACTCCCTGAATGTCGGATAAAAAGTAACCTTTTAATGCGCTGTATTTCGTACTGTACTTCACAGTTTTCGGGCCTCTCTTAAGCTGTGGCACAGGTGGTGTATTGATTATGGCACCTGTAGCTCATCTGAAAAATGCGTGAAAAATGGGTGCGAGCGGCGCATGTCACGTTACACTATGCACCCATCATATTTCAATACAAATTAGAGGTATAAAAATTAACTAAATGAATTAATTTTTTTCTTATTTTTTCGTGGGTGCGCATTGCAGCTAGTGTCATTCTCTTTAATCACTGTAAGAGCGTACTGTGTAAGTACTGTATGCGGACAGAGTTAAGTGCCACCGCCGTCCTGTTTTCGACCAGTGACGAGCGTCAAAATTTGATTTTGATTAAATTGGACGTGGCTGATGTTCATTGGTGTTCCATTCCCAAAACCCTAAAGCCTTTCTTGAACAACCAATTACAAAACTTTTTCTAAAAGCAGTAATTTACATGCATTAAATGCATACTTTGAATTAATAATTAATAATTAATTCCAATTATTGGTCAGTTATTGGTCAGCTCAAATTCCTTACAGTCTTTAGATCAAGACTTGATTACCATTGTCCCCAAACCTCGCCAATGAGTTGTACTGTATACCACACATGAACACCTGTACACAGATTTTGGATTTTAATCCGAATTATAAAAAATTTGAAGAACATTTTTTCCTCTCTCACAGCAACGTCCGGACGTACCAGATAGAAAACATACCCCTATAGATTCCCAATCCTAAAATTGGGAAATGTATACCCGAATCTTCATAGTTAAATCAGATTCACATCTAGACCTTCCTACTCCGACATAGTCTTTTGAAAATCAATTCTTATATCTCATAACCGAATGTCTCAAGCGCTGCGACGAGCTGCCGTCGCCGTTGCCGCTACAGGCGCAACATATGCCGCCATCACCACGTACACCGCACCACCACTCCCGACAACAGCCGATCTTGTCGCTCTTTCTCACGGTGGCTTAGAACGCGCACCGCCTCGTGCCACGCAAATAAGTCGTCTTCGATCATCATCAATTTCCAATCCATCCTCACAGTTCGACGTACTCGTCATCGGTGGAGGGGCAACAGGTGCAGCATGTGCGTTGGATGCAACGTTACGTGATTTACGCGTCGCCATGGTCGAACGTGATGACTTTGGCAGTGGGACGAGCTCTCGCTCTACTAAGCTTATACATGGAGGTGTGAGATACTTGGAAAAGGCATTTTTTAATCTCGATCCTGGACAATTGAAGCTGGTTTTTGAGGCACTTAGTGAAAGGGGAGTCATGTTGAATCAGGCACCTCATCTCGCACAACCTTTTCCAACACTTTTACCATGTTACAAAATATGGGAGGTTCCTTTCTACTGGCTGGGACTTAAAGTGTATGATCTTGTTGCGGCACTCGGTCATGGATTGTTACATATGAGTAAATTCGTGACTGCAAATGAGGCTTTGATGTTATTTCCAACTTTATCGAAATCTTCAGCGGGACAAAAATTGAGGGGCGTTATCATGTATTACGACGGACAGATGGATGATGCAAGGTATAATGTGAGTGTTGCACTCACGGCAGCAATGTATGGGGCGGCTGTTGCGAATCATACTGAAGTTGTGTCGTTACTACGAGAAGGGAAAGATACAGGAGAGGAAGGGGATAAGAATGGGAAAATTATCGGTGCGAAGTGTAAGGATACATTAACTGGTGAGGTGTTTGACGTGCATGCGAAGGTCGTCATTAATGCGACAGGTCCCTTCACAGACAGCGTGAGGAAAATGGAGGATGAACATGTTAAAGATATGATTGTACCTTCTGCAGGTGTGCATGTGACACTGCCTAGTTATTACAGCGCTCATGGTATGGGGTTAATCGTTCCCAAAACTAAGGATGGACGGGTCGTGTTC
>JAULBU010074794.1:0-29055 GCA_032358235.1 Odonthalia washingtoniensis | reverse complement strand
AAAAATTCAATACTTTTTAGGACGTTTGACTGTACATCGACACCATCAGCTGCCATGTGTCTTTGTCTGCCCAACAGTTTACTGTATGTCGCGACCTTTATTGTGTGGAGGGAAGTATACAGTAGTATAGAGCTGTATGTAATGTACTCTCATATTAGCAGCCAATCATACAGACGTACAAAAACTGAACACGTTTCTCATTGGCCAGACCCGAATGTTGTTGGAAAAAAACGGCAGGCTGGTAAAGCTTCCTAATATGAAAACTTTGGACGAAATGTGTCAATTTTGTTGTGGTGGGTATAAAAAGGAGTTTTAACGGAAAGTCAACTACTACCTCAAAAGCTTTTCGTGCTTTTCGAGAACATTGTCTCAACCCCAACACACCAGTGCATCTTAATATCTTCAGTGAAATCTCCACGTACCTACCATGCAAGTGCAAGGCCTGTGGAAACAGGGGTTGACTGTTTTTGTGGCTACAGAGCGCAACAACGTTCAGACCCATTTGTTACGTATTTTTTCACCGGAACATGACTGTGAAACCGATCTTGACAAAAGCACAAGTCGTACTTTGGATATTACCTTTGCATTATCCTACAAGCATCAATACCCACGACCGGAATCAAACTTTCGCCGTACTCTTAGAGAGGCTATGATTGATCACTTGTCTGAAGATATTTGTCGTCGCGCGTCAATTAATGGTTGGTCACATGTTCAGTTATGGATTGATCAACAACTATGTAAATATGTGGATCGAAATCGACGTAATACTGCAAGAGGCTAGATAGCAGTTGGTTTAAATCTGTATTGCCGTTTTCCTGTTTTGTATGTGCACTCTGATCTACCTGATATGGAACTAGAAGTAAAACGTGGGTGGATCACACTTGAGCATTGTGCAGCCTTTTCTGGAAAAGGTTTATTCATTGGACAACCTATTATAGCCCGTCCATTTTTGTGGGGATTACATGATGAAAAACGTATCAAAGAAGCCGATCAAGGTACTATTTCATCTGGAGCCTCCAGTTTCATCATGTCACCTCCAGTCTGGAGGTGATCTGAACGCAGAAGATGGTCTCATTAATTTATCTGCATTAATAGTACAAGGCATTGTTCGCAGTGAATCGTTTACCAGTAATGCAGATCATGGTATTCTTGTCGAATGGGCATATGAAACACTTAATGGTACTACTAGTACACACATTATTACTTTTGTACCGCCTGGCACGTTAAGCTCAGCATGGAAAGGTGTTCACAATGGTAATGATGTTTATAAAACAGATACATCGACACCTTGGGATGAACGAAATCAAGGAATGGATCTCTTTGAAGCGGGTGTGCTGATCAATTTGAAATGGTCAAGGTTTAGTGCAAAAGACGGGGATTATGCTGTTGCAGCCGCAGATGTAAAATCAGAGGAAAAGGCTGTATTCCTCATGGTAGAACTTCACATAGGTAGGGAAAAAATCTCTTGTAAATGTTCGAAACGATTTTTCATGGAGCATGTAGCTAATTTTAGAAGAGTTATCGAAACTTAGCAAGTAAGCGATGGAGATGGTAAACACTTGATCATTCGTGCAACTAACAAGTATCCTGTTCAGTTGGCGCAAACTTTCTCATACAGAAACGAATCATGGCTAAAATATTATTATTATTATTAGCAAAGATGTCACGCCAAGACGGATATATGAAAAAAGAGGATTAAGGAAAGTTTCCTCTTTTTGTTGTATGTAATCAAACATAGTAATAGAATGCAATAAAACATCTAAATCTTTCCTTTGAGTAGAGATGCTCTTAACAAAAGCTGCGTAAAGTAACTCAAAGATCAGTGACAGTGATTGTAGTGGATGTGTGAAAAACACAATTTTGATGAAAAGGGTGTGAGACTTTCTCGATATGAGAGTAACAGTACATACAGCTCTATACTACTGTATACTTCCCTCCACACAATAAAGGTCGCGACATACAGTAAACTGTTTGGCAGACACATGGCAGCTGATGGGGTCGATGTACTGTGCGGTCACACGTCTCTAAAAAGTATTGAAATTTTAAATTCTTATGTGTGGGCCACATCAATAATGTTCCGCATCACCAATATCCACGTGTACCTTCGCCTACAATACCCTACGTCACAAATAAATCAAGCATACCACCACGAGTACTAACAAATCCAATAGAACATTGGTCAGAATCATCATACAATATATCACCAGTAAAGTCTAATTTTTATGCTCGCGCTATTCACTCATCCCACCCCATTCCCCCATCATCCTCAGTATCATCCCTACGAGACGAAATCTCCACAGACACACATCTAACACCCTTTTACTCAAAAAATGAAATAAAAATACATAAAACCACACCAAGTATAAAACAGAATAGAAAACAACAAGTACCACCACACTGAAACGAGTCATATCATCATTACCACCGACAAACCATACACCATCACCAAATGACATAATCATGAGAATGAATCTCCCATTCAACCGCGCACCCATTGCCAGAATACTACAAATCATCAGCAGCAGCATGTACTCGACATATTGATACCAGAGTACACCATCATCACATGCTCAGCGTGTGCAGAAAGAAAGGCAGCACAGAAACCACACCCACGATCTACCAAATTCACACCAACACCAGGCCATACAATTGTCAGCGACACATTGGGACCGATCCAACCCCCTCCACAAGAACAAAATTCCATATAGTGACATTCCGGTAGTACTGCAGCTAGGTACATAATAGCACAACCCATCAAATCAAGAGCTCAATTCTCTGCAATCATACTAGAAACTATGAACTACATCAAAAATATACAACAACTACAACCTAATCGACTACACTCCGACGACACAAAAAAATACCCACCAAAATCCTTAACACCATTCCTACACAACAATGGTGTAGACCACATCATAATTTCACCGCACCAACCTCGGTCCTTTTACGTGGCAGAACGCATAAACGTAACACTAATGTATGTAGCAAGTTCTGCTCTGGTCCAAACCACTCTCCCCTCCAAGTTTTGGGATTTTGCTGTTATTGTAGCGGAATATAAATACAAATACATCTACAACCATATATCACATACTGTAGTGCAATGTACCCTGAGAATGGGGCAGATGAGTCACTAAAGGTGTTCGAAGTATTTTTCCGAGTAGCTCGTAGGTTGTTGCAGTTTTCCAAAAGGGGAAGGAAAAGAAGATGGATGCAGATAAATGTAGTGGTTGAATTTCAGACGAATAGTCGTGTCCGGAGATAAACTGACGACAAGAGTTAATGGAGTGTCCATTGCAAAAGAGCAATTCGTGCGGGAGTACAGAGTGATGGTGTGACTACCTCGTGAGAAGTGGAGTTGGACGACAGTACTACAGGTGAATCACGACTAACGTTGGGTTAAAAACTTAACAGCGCATGTAAGGCGGAGTACTACCTCAAGTTATCTACTATATTTAGTTGATAAATTACGTCTACGTTGAAAGATGAGAGCTAATGCCAAGTATGATTAGACGATTAAGTCGAAGTCAAGCTTTGGGGACGGTTGATGTCCGAAGAACGCTTGTGTTTATTATCATTAATGGAATTCAGGGCGAAAAAGCCCCTTAAGTGGGATGCACGCGTCCCCTAATGGCGAAAGGGGAGCGTCCTGGACATGTGGTACCGTAAGATACTGTACTTGATGTACAGTGATCCGGAAAACACGCAGCCGATGACCCAGGTGATCGAACGACGCCGAACGAAAAAACGTAAAATGAATGGCAGAGAAAAAGTGACCAAGAAACTGTGAATCGTGGCAGAGGAAGTGTGAATAGATGTGGCAAAATGTTACAAGACCTGAAAAGTATGTCAAATTACAATTGAGCTCAGAGTCACTTGGTTGACGTTCAATTGCACTACACCACCCTCTTAAAGAATCGAGCATTTTTTGCGAGTTAATAGCTATATAGTTGCCGAACTCCAAATCCCTGGTATTGATTCCAGTTTGTCATTTTCTCTTCTTTTCCTTTTTCGAGTTCGCTTTAACGTCCGTTCCGGCCCGGAATTAATTCGTTGAATTTTCCGTATTTTACGTCATGAGTGACAGTATGAATCCTCCTCTGTCTGAGAAAGCAGGCACAACAGAGTTTGTAGACTTCTTTTCAGCTAATTTGTCTTCTACCAACGAAGAAACGTCTACTGTAAGCAAAACGACTCCATCGACTGGAAGAAGAAGTCTTCCAGTTTCCACCGTATTGATTGTAACTACACGCAGTGTAGAAATGCCCCCGGTCTCCAGTTGTGGAATGACAGCTCGTAATCTTGCTACACCTGTAGTACCACCAATCTTCGTTCCGGTCGTTGATGCGGATACTCCTCAAGATGAGGAGAGAAGATAGTTCAGATTTTTAGTTGTTACGAATAAGCCGTATCCCGCACCGATCTCGTATGACAATGCCAGGCCGTTTGCTGATCCGACGCTATACGGGGCGGCCCCGTGGTTCGATAAAGAGGCCGTCCTGGATGGGACTATTGTACCAAGTTATGCATATAACGGCTTTCTCCCCCGGAATCCCGTTAATTGCGATGCAAACACAATCGTAGCGGCAGAAATTTTGCTGTTATGACGACGAACTTATGGTCCGGAGCGGGCGCACTATCGCCGGTGTCTGTGTTGATTTCGCAAAGGCAGCGCATGCCAGTTAAAACCGTTTCTTGACGTTTACGCCACTACCGGAGAATACCCGTGCGGATCTATTGTTATACTGTACCCAAGGAGAGGTTGGATATGTTGCCAACATTAATGGTGTTACGGCCGAGTTGGTTGAAGGCTGGTGGGAATAACTTATAGTTTCAAATGAGGCTATGCTTTTTACAAAACCCGCCATCAAAGCAGAGTTTCGCTTTTGCAGTAAGAATTCATCGTACTGGAAGGTCCAGGTTTGAAACGAACGTCGATTTCGTTCGAACTACGGGTTGGCGGTTCCATACCAATGCGTGAAGCATCATCATCTCCGCCCCAACACGCGTAAAAAAGGTTTGGTTAAGTTGACCAAGAAATAGAGACGCGTCAAGGTCCCCAGGGGTTGACTTGTAGAGCTCTCTCCTTGCTTCTCGTACGTCTGGTCCGAAATTCATAACGACCCCGACAGCGGGCGGTACTGTAGTAACCTTACCAGTGTAGTACCTCCACAGAGTAGCTCTGGTGCAGGATACACAAGGGTTAGAAGGAGGTTGCAGAGATGAAGAACAAAACCCAGCACTGCGGCGGACTGTAGACACCGCCGTGAAGGCGAGGGCGTGGATCTGAACTATCGCGTGCTTCACACGTCCGGTGGCTCCGTTCGGAGGGGCGGACGCATGTGGGGGAGAACTTGAGGATCGTCCAGATCCTATCCCGTAGCGTAGTTGATGGGGTTCTCCCTTGGGGCGGTCGAAGGTAACTGTTGTTGATGCTGTTGGGGATCTAGTTGATCGCCACGGCAAAGATGCCGGTCCAAGTCGGCGCCAGTTGGTGTCGACGAGGCCGTATTTATTATAAAAAAACTGAAAGCTATACATGGCCAGCAGGAGTGCGAGTGGACACTTGCAAGCTGCTAAAAAAGAGGTAAAGAGGAAAAGCGTAAAGGGAAATGGAAAACAGTAGAAAGGAGTATAAACGGAAAGTTGGCTACCGGAAATAGTGTAGGTACACCTCAGTTCCCGCCGCTGTGCGAGGTACTACAGGTAGGTTGTGGTTTACACCGAAATGGTGCCGAAAACAGTGGCTTTCCTCATTCAGGAATTGAATAAAAATTACCGGCTTTGGGCCGTTTCCCCTCACACGATTTCGCTCAGTCGTGAATTAAACCTGTTTCCGATTCTTGGAAACCGGGAGAACGTTGATGAATTCCTCGATGTTTAGGTGTGATCGAGCGCACGGACTTTGGTCAGTTGTAGCCCACATGGTATGCACGTGGGGAGAAGAAAGAGGATCATTCACTCGGTCGTGTACGGGCCAGTGCAGATTGGGTGTACTACGATCCGTATGCGCGAAGTGTCACCAGTGAGGCTATTGCAAAGTGGTTTACCGCTCGTGAACGTGCACCTATCCCCGAAGGTCACCCTTTTAGTTTTAACTTCGACCCCTCCCCTACTGGGTTGGTATGTGAGACTGATGGAGTTAACCAGAAAGAAGATGACGGCCGTATCCAATTTGGTGGTGCGGGTGGATGGTATAATGATGACGCCGCTATGGATGACATGGAGCCGTCCGGGGTGCGTGACCCTGTTTCACGTGATGTTGCTCCTGAGTTAGACGTTGTTGGGCCTTCCGTCGCTGTGGGAAGGGACCACGTTTGTGGCTCGGCTCCTGTTACGGATGCTGTTCGGTAGTTTCTTCACGAAGCTGGTTTTTAAGATCGGTATCTCACAGAGAGTTGGGTTGACCTGCGCGGTTATCTCTGCAGTCGTCTTTCCTAGTTTTTGTCAGCATGTTTTAATCTTAAACGTGATTTAGATTGCATAAGCTTTTGGCTGCCTCTTTTTAGAGTTTACGTTTGGTTTTGTTCTCAAGTTTGTTGAGATTAAGCTATATTTTGGTTTTTTAAGAGGAATTAAATTTGTCCATTGTTTTCTTTTCTTTGTTGCGTCGTCTGTCTCCGACTGTTATGCGTCGCATTGTTCTTGAAAAAGTGTGTGTTTTGTTTCTGGTATGATTTCGGCTGTTAGTCATACCTGCGAAAGAAGTTGTTGATTTTCCATTGTAAAAGCACAAGCGGCCAAACGCGAGCCAACACCCCCTTATGGGCGCCCCATTTTGTCTTTGTTGTTGAAGACGTTTCCGAAAGAAAGCTGAAGTGAAGTATTACCGATACGGGATCATTCGATAGTGGACATGGGGGACCGGGAGAGGTGAACAGTCCAGCATACGTTGTAAGTGGTGTACGGAATTTTCCGCTACCGCAGATGACGTTCGTGGGCACGGATAGTTGGGAGTAGGCATATGGTTGCGGTTTCCAGACGGTAATTTTACGGTAATAGTTTGGGACTCTACCCATTCATGTGATGTTGTTTCTCTTCCAGAAAGATCAAATCATGGGGAAATGTGCGTTGCTGATATTATATCATATGTTGTTTCTGACCATCCATCAATATCCCCGAAGGATATAATACAAAAAATGCGAAGAAAGTTCGGGTTTCTGTATCTCATCAAACAGCGTGGAAAGCCAAATAAATATCAAAAAATGAGATGCAGGGATCAGATGAAAGAGCATATGCACTTCTACGTTCATATTTGCAAAAGTTGGAAGCTGAAAATACATCGTCTTGCATTACATATGATAATAAGAACAGGCATTTTTATCGCTTCTTTATATATTTTCAGGCTACAGTAACTGCATTCAAACATTGCCGACCAGTACTAGCAGTGGACGCTTGTTATCTAAAGAGTATTGATAGAAGGCAGCCGTTTGCTGCTGTAGGACATGACGAAAAAAAATGGAAGGTTACCAATTTCTTTCGGAATACTTGATTAAGAAAGAAAAGAAAATTGGTGTTGGTTTCTGGATAGATTACGCCATCTAGCGCTTCCAGGCGGGAAGCGCTAGACACTATCCCTTCAAACCCCATAATTATTTCAGATACACAAAAAGATCCGTGTAATACATTGGCAGAGTCGTTTAATGGGTGCTATGTTGCACATTGCTTACGTCATATAGATGACAATTTAAATCTAAAATTCGTTCTTATCGTACGATTAGAACGTACTTTTGGGAGGCAGCCACTACTCTTGATGGACAAAGGTTTCAAGATAATATTAAAAAACGATAAAACTTGTTGATGAAATGTGCTCATCGTACTTCATTAGTATTGAAGCATCTTCTTGGGAATCGTACAGATCATCCGTACCAAGTTTGGGATTAAAACATCAAATATGGCAGAAGTATTTAATTCTTGGGTCCGTCATTATTTACGCTCTCTCTCTCTGAACTGCCAATAGTTCATGACATAGCTCTACAAATTGCAACAAAAATGTACAAAAGACAGAACACGTACAAAGAAACAGATTCTTCTTCACCTCTAACTACTTCTAGAATTGTAGATAATATCAGAAAATCATTGCACGAAAATTTGTGTATTGGGCGACGAATGGCCACAAAACATACTTCAGAGCACCAATTTTTCGTTATTTCTACAAAGCCTGTACCCGTCAACTGTGTACAATTCAAAATCAGAGCCTCCTTCTTCAAAATGGTATGTGGAAGAACGGTAAGTGTAATCAACAGTAGCAATATCATTGCTGAACACACTGCGCTCGTTTTGCACTGTAAGTATATATTGGAGCGTCACCTGTCCGTTCTTGGAGAACGGACAGGTGACGCTTCAATATATAGCAGTAATAATTCCATTTTCAAGTAAGTTAATTGTAAATGGAAGGCTTACTGTTGCAATAATAGCTTTTACTAATTCATTGTGTGTTTCTTTTCGTTCATTCCATGATTTTTTTGCTACGTTCTTTTCAACGGTCGTTGTCTGTCGAGCTACACGTAATTGACAATTTGAACTGTACCTAGGCAATGTACAATCAGTGCCTTGGAGAGGTACAGTGCCGCGTTTATCAGGAAGTACGATAGTCGGCTTTTAAGTGATTGAGTCGCAGCTTACAGAGGGCGTAAGAAGGATCAATGAAGTTGGAGGTGTGTCTACTGTATTCTGAGGCCGGGGTGTGTACACGTCTGTTGTGTGAGTTAATGGTTGATAACGAGGGGCATGCAGTTATCGAGGTGTCGTGCAGTGATTAGAGCCGTGCGCATGTGACTAGAAAGAAGGCAGGCGTTGAAGGCGGAGCGTAAAGTGATACGCGATCCCCGAGGTAGAGAGTATGGGAAGGAAGTGTGTGCGCGCGGTAGACTAGACAAAGGAGTAGGGAGGTTATCAACTATGATAACGTTTTAGGACTACAATGCGTACCTGTACGAAAGGGGAGACTTCTTGACGGGAGGTGACTACACCTGGTGTCGGTAACAACTATAAACGTAGTTTATTAGTTGTAGAGTTGAAAGTAAGTAGGCTCGATAAAAAGTAAAACGAGAAAGATGCGGTTGTCAATCTTGTAGGGAAAAAGGACGGCAACCCACGAATCAGAGACACTATGACTATTATCGTGTAAGCCAAAGCTGTGGATACTTATTACCTTTGTAGTAAGTAGTGTGGGTATGTTCTTAGTTTAGACCTGTTGATAGTGAAAGCCAAGGGTGTTTGGGTTAATCCACTAGCGGTAATTAATGTGGGTATGTCATGGTTAGACATTGTCCATGTCTCAATTACTGCTGGTATGTAAGAGAGGGAAAAGTCGATGTATATGTTTTTATTTCAGGTAGTGGTATTTCCTCAAGGGTCAACACATCTATTATCACCCTTTCTTCAATCTTCTTATGTGAATCATCATGTGCTTGTTGGTTGTACTTACTGTTGTACTGAATAGAGTTGTAGTGCAATGCATTCTGCAGGCGAAGGATGAGAGGGAACTAAAGGGATTTAGGTGACCCTTCTTTCCGTGTGGCTTACGTTGACTTGCACTCCACCAAAGGACAGGGTAATGGTGTTAGAAAAAGGTGTAAGTGGATTCATTGTTCTGACGAATAGCGGAGTTGGTCAGGTTAGTAAAGAATGTGGTCGGAAGACTTGATGGACCTGCGAGTAACTTGGCAATATAGGTATGTTGTTGGCTCCGGCGAGAGGAGGGAAATATCGAGACGGCCGGTAAGATTGGCTGGTTGTAACGGTTCCACTCAGGATTGAGGCTTATAAGGCGACAGAGTAGTTCATTGCAGACGGTACGGGCGGTTGGGCGGAGATACATGATTACGCGTGTAGGGAGCGGTGGAACGAATTGCATGGGAAAGGGATATGATTTACGGTAGCCGAAAGAGCTTGGTATTCGATCACGAACGCAAGTTTTGGAGGTAGATTCCGCTTCAGAGGGGATTGTATTTATCAGAATCGAAGAGAGGCACACACAAAAACCTCTTAAGTAGGCTCCACCTGCTACTGAATGGCAGGAAGGGGAGCATACTGTACAAGGTAGCGGAGTGGGAGCCACCGGTACAGCGTCATGGGCAACAGTCTCCTAAATATACGTGGCGATTGTGAAAAGACCCCCAAAAAAATGTGGTGCTACACAAAAGAAAAATATGACAAAAGTCACTAAGAAGTACACGTGTCCAAAAACTAATTGCACTACACGACCCTCTCTTCAAGAGCAAGACACTATGTGTCGGCCGCAAAAAGGTTTTGTCGATAAATAATTCATTCCACTCCTTGAATTGGACGGGCGACTTGAATAATTCGACCTATTTTCTATCTGTTCGTGTCTTGTCTTCGCTCAGTCCCTTGACGTTCGTTCATTACCGGAGTTGCTCTGTATGTTTTGTTACTTAACCAAAATGAGTGCTTTCGATCCTCCAAATGACCATGTAGAGGTAGAGGTTACAACTACTACCGAATAAATTCGTATCACCACCTCTCTTACACGAAGCAACGTTTCCAGTTAATCCAATGTAAGATCCTGTACGACCTTCCATTCCAACCTCTTCAAGAGAGTCTGATCCTACTGCTTCGAAAGAAGGTATGTCACCCGTCTCAACGCAAGCTATGACTCCTCGTACGAATACGTCCATTGTTAATCCGAATCCCGTACCTCCGCTGGTGGATGTAGATGTTACACGAGATGAGGATAGGCGCCAGACCGTATTTTTAGCTGCGACGAACAAGACCTACCCGGCACCGATTGGTTATGACGACGCAGGTCAATTTGAAGATGCAGGTCTATATAGGGTGACGCCTTGGTTTGATAAGACAGCCGTTTTGGATGGTTACATCATACCTCGTTTTGCATCGAATGGGTTTCTTCCCCGGGGGTATCCCGTTGTCAGCTATGCAAAGCGAACCCTGGCGGCGCCAGTTTTATTTTTACAATGCTGACTCCGAAGTCGGTCATGGACGTACTATCGCGGATGTCCGCATGGATCTTTCTAGGCTGCTAATGCCAGTTTGAACCGTTTCCTCACAATCACACCACATCCGGATAATATCCGTGCTGATTTGAAATCAGCACGGATATTATTCGGATACGTCTTGGGTACGATAGAGGAACAAGTTGTTCCTCTATCGTACCCAGGGGGAGATAGAGTATGTTGCTAAAGTCTATCGCGTCTCAGCGGAGTTGCTCGAAGGTTGGCGAGGAAAACTAATGGTAGAGAATGAGGAGATGTTATTCACCAAACCCTGTATCAAGGTAGAGTTCCGTTATTTTCGAAACAATTCGGCATACCGGAAGGTCCAGGTTAGGGACAAGCGTCGCTTTCGTTCAACGTATGGTTTGGCAGTTTCGTACCAGTACGTTACGCATCATCATCTCCAATCCAACGCCAGTAAAAACGGTTGGGTAAAGCTTACCAAAAACTGGGGTCCCGTTGACATCCCAAAAGGTCGTCTTGCTGAACTTTCTCTGTGATTTTACTACATTTTGTCGGAGATGCATAACGATCCCGATAGCGGGTGGTGGGTTGTTGCTTTCACCGAATGGTAGCTAAGACTGCGGCCGTCATTATTGAGGATTTGTATGATAATTTACGGCTTTGGGACGTTGCCCCTCACACGATTACATTCAGTTGGGAGCTTGAACTCGTACCAATTCTTGGCATTTAAGAGAATATGGACGAGTACCTCGGTCTCTTACGTGTGATCGAGTGCACGGATTTTGACCAACTGTCGCCCATATGGCGTGCACGTGGGGAGAATACAGAAGGTAAGTCACCCGGGCGTGTTGGTCCACGGCTCGACTGGTTATATTTCGATCTCTTCGCTCGTTTTGCTTTGGAGAAGCGGAAGGGAATCGTTTTTCTGCTAGGCAGTGCGCGCCAATTCCTTAGGATCACCTGTTGGGTTTCAACTTTTACACTGCCCCAGATATTTGGGTTGGTACTGCTTCCGGTACTAACCATGATGATGGTGATGACCGTATCCAGTCGAGCGGTGCTGCTTATTGGGGTAACGACGATGCCGAGATGGAGGAATCTGAGCGTTCCGTTTACTCGTATGGAGGACCATCCCGGGCTCGTGGACCAGTTTATGTCGGTGCTGGTCCTGCTTCCGCAGTTGTTTCTAATCGGCCTGCAGCGTCCGGGAGTGTTGGTGTTGGCACCGACTATGACACTGGAGTGGTAAGGTAGTTCCTCCGTGAGGTTCTGATTGACGATTGTTACCTCACCGTGAGTTGCGTTACGAGGTTATCACCGCTGTCGTCTTCCCTAGATTTGATCTAGTTTGTTAGTTTGTTTTCACCACGTTTTTAATTCGTGTCAGCTATTTGGCTACCTCTTTTAGAGTTTGGTGTTAACCATTTTTGTTGATTCATAACCGGATAAATTTATCCGTTTTGCGTATTTTTCTGCCATTTGTTTGGGAGGTGTATTATTCCCACGATCAAGAAGTAGCGGTGAGTTTTGTCGTGCTGAACCAGGATTAGGTGATTCGGTGTGTACTGTCGAGGGGACGACCACTAGTGTAGTGTTTACTGTTCCAGAAAATTGAATTTGTTAGGTTGAGTGTTGGAAGCGCCGAAAAGTCTCGAGGCGCCGCTCCCCCCTTATGGGCGGGGTGTGTGATGTTGGGTTGGAGTCTGCTTCCGTCGGGTGGTTTTTTCCTCCGGCGTTGTCCCCTTTGTTGTCATTTTGGCACCATGCGGTGAGTTGTATTTATTTCGTTATTTTTTACACGCGGACCAAAAAAACTTTTCGTTACACGTGTATTCCCATTTGAGTGTATAAACAATTTTGTCTATATTGTCGATGTGAATAACATTGTAATCCACGATGGTGCTACTGCCCAACTAACACTGAAATTCATGTACAATTGTATTTTTCCTTATCATTTTCTTTGTTTCCAGATTCTGGTCACTTTTTGGGGATTATTTAAGTCGAATTTATTCGGAGATTGAGTTGTTGATATTGGCAGGCAACGCAATCTTCATAACTTTATTGTAGCTCACTAACTTATTCTTTCGGTGGTGCCTAATGGGTTCCCAGGTATACTCAGCCGGTTTGTAGCCGTACCACCGGACTCGGTAAGATAATTATCCTATTTTTGAGTTTGGGTGCTGTCAGTCGGTGTTGATTCCGTGGAACACTATCCGTTCGATGACGTATTCTCCTGTTTCTTCCGACTGTTGGTCGTTGTTCATCATCTCATGGTGTGGGTCCGTTTTCACTAGAGTCTCTTCATCATCGGTTTGCTCTGAGTTGTTGTTATGGTATTCCATGTTTTTGGTTTTAATTTCATCCTCCTGTTCGAATTCAGGGTCGTTTTTCATTCTGTCCTTTGTTTGAGGGAGTTGCGTCGTCGTTGAGGACGTTATGTTTCTCATCATCGTCGTTAGGTAGGTCTGTTTCATGCGATAATTCCCTGTTGTTGCACTCCTCCGGAGTCCGGTATGACTTTGGAGTTAATTATTTGTCCATCAGTAGACGTATTGCTTGTTGATTCTCCTCTAGAGTGCGTGGCTCGGGTGCGAGGAATAAACGTGATCGTGTAACTCTCTCAACTGACCTGTTGTGTCGTTCTATTACAAATGAATTTCCTGTTACATCATTAAACTTATACAGGCTGTCAGCTACTGTAGCCAGTTTTTGGTGGTGTTCCAGTTCATCCCTTCGTTCAACGCGTAAGAATACCCGATCGTCTGGTAAGATTTTCTTCGACTGTCACCTTAGTCGGGAGTCGTAGTTGCGTTTGTAACGGGCCTGTGTCTGGTCTAGTTTCCCCTTAGTCTTAAGAAGAGCCGTTTCAAACCATGTTTTCCAGGTGTGCCTGGCTTTTTTTGGAGTTTGTGATCTTGAGGATTCTGCTTTAAACGCTAATTCTGGTCGACAGGCGTGATAATAACAGTTCAAACGGCGCTAGTGCTGTTGAACGATGTGGTTGGAAACTATAAGCGTATGTTAGCGCGCCCGTATAGAGGTCCCAATCCTTGGGACCTCTATACTTCAGGTAGCTGCATATCGCGGACTTTATGGTCCATTTGTATCTTTTAACTTGTCCATTCGTTTGGAAATGATATGTTGTGGTGAAGAAGTTGTGTATGTTCAGGATCTGACAAAATTCTTGGAAGTACTTGGCGGTGAAGCATCCTCCGTTATTGGAGATTAGTTTGTTTGGGGTTCCATAGTTGAAGACACATTAGTTCACAAAGTGCTTAACCATTTCGGTTGCTGACAACCCCTTCATGGGTACAGTCTTCGTTAGTTTCGTGAAGCCGTCTGATATTACCACTATATTCTGGTTGCCGCTTGCGGATTGATGAGTTCATCCAGGAGATCGATGGAGAAAGAATCGAGGTGCTTCTGCCGAAAATAGTTGAAGTTACGTTGCATTTTTGTCCATTTTAATTCGGTTACGGGCACAAGTTGGAAATATCCCTGCAGTGGCGTAGCAATAGACTGCACATGCAGGCCAGTACAGATGACGATGTATTGTATGGTATAGTTTCCTGCCACCTGGGTGACCGCCGAGTCTGGCGTCATGGTGTATGTGCAATAATCTTGCCTTCAAGGCATGAGGGATGACTATTTGAGGTCCGTTATCAACTTTCCGGATGATTAATCCGTCGTCGTTGAAACCGAAGGCTAGCATGACCCCCTCATCAAGTTTTTGTCACATGGTTTGACAGAAGTCGTCCGATTGTTGCGTGATGATCAGCTACTCTATAGAGATTTGTTGGAATAATGGGTCCGATTTTGTTGGACACGGTAAAGTTGCGCACACTGCGTCGGTGGAGAAGTCATCTAAATTGTTGTCATCCAGTTGGTGATCGTCATCCGGGGTTTATGGGGTGGAGGGTAGTCATTTCTCAATATCTTTCATGTACACGTGTACCAAAAGTTTTTAAAAGTATACTACTGGGTCGGCAAGTAGGCAAATGGGGAGAATGAAACTCTGCTCGGTACTCTTTTTATTTTTCAGTAGACACAACTTGGTGTTGTGCCTTTTATACGCAAAAATGACACCAACTACATCTCACAGTGGAGTTCGTTGAGTCAATCAAGATCAATAAAACTAATCAATCAATCAACAAAAAGTCAGTCAACAAGTACAGTTGGTCAAAATTCAATCCAGCCCGAAAAATCGAGGGTGAGATGTAAGCATTTCTTACAGTAAACTATACAGTAAATGACCTCTAATCAAAGAGTGGAAGGATTGGAGTTGTTTCACATTAAGTTCGAATGAGTCGGGGTTATTATTCTTCAACAGTTCGTTAATTTTTGAAACTGTATTAGTGGAGCTTGGTATGAACCGTCTGTAGACGTCGCACATTCCTGAGAAGGATCTTAATTCCTTCTTTGACGTTGGTGGTTTTTCTTTCCAGAGGGACTCTGTGTTTGTTCGATCTATTTCCAGTTCACTTCGTTTGATGATGTGACCGAGGTACTCGCCGGTACTCGTAAAAAAATTGCACTTATTTATTTTCAAGGTGACACCGAATGCTTCGAGGCAGGTTTAGATTTCACCCACATGCTTTATGTGTTACTCCACCGACTTGGAGTATATAATAACGCCGTAGACATATATCAGACAAGTCTCTCACTTGTACTGGGTAAGAATGAGGTCAAACGCTCGTTGAAATGCTGAGGGAGAGTTTGTGAACCCGAATGTAATTCGGTTGTATTGATACGTACCCGCGTGGCGTATAAACGCGTTCTTTGGTTTGTCAGCGGATTTTTTGGTACTTGCCAATAGCCTTAATATGCATCCAAGGTTGTAAAGATCTTAGAGTCTCCAAGTGAGTCAATACACTCGTCCATACAAGGAAGTGGATAGATGTCCTTCACGGAGGATTGATTAAACTTACGGTAGTAGATAAAACATCGGAGTTTACCGTCCTTATTGGGCGCGAAGAGGACAGTTACTGCCCATTCAGAATAAGCAGGTTAAATCACTCCGGCATTGAGCTGTTTGTTAAACTCGAATTGTTCTAGTTCTCTGGTCTTTGGTGCTGCCCGATACTGTGATCATTTGAATGGCCTTGTGCCGGTATGAGGTGGATGGCGTGTTCGGAGACATTGATGCTCCCCAATTTTTCGAGCCACATGGATTCGTGCTTTGTGAACATGTACCTGATCTTGTCATGGTCTTTCTCGGGTACTCCGAGTGGTATGTCTGCCGCCTTCGTTGGAGTTTCATCTTGGCCCATGTGCAACTCGCGAAAGTCCCCGAGATGTTTGTTAATTAACGCCGAGTATTTGGCGGATTTAAGGCGCTTCCATAACAAGGAAGGTGATCGCTTTGATGACTCCGACTCTGGGACTAGGAAGAGCATTTGGGAGTGAGAAATATTCGAATCGACAAGAGAGGTGGGGTGTGGACTTGCATTAGAAATATGTTTATTTAGAAGCAGGATCTTTGTATATTCTCCAAATTTGTGAAAAAATATCCGGAAAGGTTTTTCATCGGTCACATAGGCTATTACCGCGCCCGCTAGGCATAAATGGTTGTTGTAGAGGCGTGATGTTGGTTCAACTAGGATTAATCCTTGGCGAGCCGTTGTGACTGGAATCCATGTTTGCGTTTCCGGTTGCATTGTGGTCTATTTCGCTACATATATCTTCAACTAAGTCCTCCCCTTGGAGTGTATTTATTCCTGTTCCCCTCGTAATGGTGGGACGTTCAATAGTCTCTTGTTCGGTTTCCGAAAAATCGGAACTGTGGTACTGTCGTCAAGTTCAACTAATCGTTCACGCGGGCGGATTGCTTTGACATGTTTGTCGCAGAAATCAAAACCGAGGATGACTGAATTTGCCAGTCGACCGGCGGCGTAGAAGGTCACCATCTCCGACTGCGATCCGAGTTATGCAGCTATTACTATAGTCCCGCCATATTACGCAGCCCGTTGTTAGCGTCTCGTATGTTGGTCGACCCTCTGAGGGGTTTGATGAGTATCTCCGATCCATACGGTAGAGCGGAGCGTCCTATGAAACTGGAACAGGAACCGGTATCCAGGACTACAGCAACCGTTTCGTTGAACGTAAGGTGAGACCAAGATTGGCACAGACACAATAGTTGGGTCTGGATAATACGAAGACTGCTACTTGCGTGCTTGTACGGGTTACTTTCTGCCTTGGGTATTGAAGGCAACCAAAATCGTTCGTTGGTAATGGTGTTTTTGATGCGACAGATGTGATAAGAGGGACAAGAGGAATTTGTGGAGTCTGTGGGCGAATCAGAATTTTTTTACTACAAAAAAAGAAGCTTCGGAAAGTCCCATAGTTAGTTTCCATGGGTCTTTTCATTGTTTTCGGTAACGTCATCCCCTTTCTGAGGGTTGTCGTTCTGCTGGCGTGGGTTTAACGATAGTTTTGTCATGCGGTATGCTGTATCCAGCACAAGAGTATTCTGTTTTGTTGACAACTTGTCATAGTTGATAATTAACAGCTCCATAGCCGATAATTGTAATTAACACTCCGGAGAAATGTGGTTGAATTCATAAAATTGGTGATAAATCAATGGTTGTTGTGTCTGGTCGCTTTGTTTGTTTGCGGTATACCCCACACGATTGGGGGTTGCAGAACGTCCACCGAAGTTGATGTATCTTGGTCTGACTGTATTTGCGTACTGATTGATTTATTCTTCCATTATCGTGGATGGTAAGTCATTGCCGACCACCGAATAGTCTGGTACTACCATGTTGTATTCGGTATCGGCACTTTGTCGATCAGCTAGTTCTTCCACGAAATGTACTTCGTGTAATGTTTTCGATCCCCCAAGCGGGTAATGTTCAAGTCCACATTCCAACGCGTTGTGCTATGTATGCGTCACCTTGTTCTTGGGCATACTGAACAAGGCAGTCGAAAGTTAAATCCTGATGGGGTTCATATTACCGGAAGAACTCAACAATAGTCCGGGTTGTTTTTGCAAGTCCGACAACGAAAAATGTCATCTTTTCCAAATCATCATGGACATTACCACAGTGCTAATCTGCGTAGTTCAAGCTGGACGCGAAGTCCTGTTCGGATTGATTAATTCACTGCTGCGTTCCGTGTAATGTATTCACAGCCTCACATATGGCTGCGGGTGTGGCATAAATCCGCAAACATCATTGGAAGGCTTCTGGCGAGTAACAGCTCCCGAGCGAGCTCCGTTTCTGGTTGATCGGAACTTTTTCGTAGCCTTCCTAGTGAAAAATTGGGGGAGGGCCACCTATACCTGTGCCTCGGCCAAGCCGAGTATGTCGCGCTTTTCCACCGTTCGCGAGAGGAAGTTGAAAATTAATATTGGGTCTTCGCCCAAGAATCGGTGTTCTTTGTGCTGAATTCAGCGTGATTGATAATTGGTATAGTGAAGGATTTTAAATGCCTGCAGATCAAATATGTTTCGAATGTTATGAGCGTCTGTGTTCCGGTTAATGAATGCCTACATTCAAAAGCTGAATGTGTACGGATGGTTCAGGGAACCATTCATTATTTTTACCGATCTGAACCCCTGCATTGAGGCATTCGCAGGTCGGCCATTCAAACGTCGTGAAAATTTTCCAGTACATTCATATTGCCCAAAAATTGATATTGTTATGAAGGCCTGGCATTCAATGTATGTAGTTCCGTGCAGGTAGGAAATTTAACCGTAAAATATTCTAAGAGCTGCGATTTAGGACATTTCTGTCAAAATATTTTTAATTATTTTATTAAAAATTAGTAACAGCAGTGCATGTATGACCTCCAAATATAGAAAAAATGAAACGTACACACCGGAAAGCACTCAGCGATGCAAATGTGTACGTAATGAATGCCTACATTAACGAGCTGAAAGGGTACCATTCACGGTCCCGTCAGAGTTCAAATGCCGTGTGCGTTACATGTTCGTTATGAAAATTGGAATGCGAGGCAGAATGAAGCGTGATAATAACGGAGAGATATTTTTGAAATTTTCCAATAATTTGCTGACAAATTAATATGGTACGGTAATTGGAACCAGATTCTCAATACAGGTACCACATTAAGTTGTCAAAAATGTAACAGGTGGCCAGAATGTAATAGTCATAAAAACACTGTGACCTGGGTGGGGACAGAGTTTCAACCACAGTAATATTCTTGCCTTCTGATGAGGGTGGAAGAAGTCTATATATGGGGAACGTTTTACGACCATTCCTCTCGAATTTATTTTCCCCTTTCCTTTTTCCCCATTTATATTTTTGTCGTCATTACTCACCAATTGTGGGAAGATGCTTTTTGTCTCAGTACAAGTGGTAAATCCTCCCAAACACCTCATATTCTATGAAGGATTTGGGAGGATTTACCACTAGCATAACCGGAGAAAGTAGGAATCATGTCAGTCGATATATGAATACCTGAGATGGGAGATAAAGCTGCTTTGAATAGTATGCCGTAGAAGGGAAAGGGCTGTAGGGTTAAATGCAAGGCATGTAGCTAGTGATGGGTCAAGTCGTGACGGTTTTTGTATTGATGAAGGCGTTGGTATCAGAATTATTCTGCTTGTTGACATTTGCGGTTGTGATTTGGGCTTTGTGCCATTGTGAATATTCTCATTTTTTGTCCCGTTTTGTGAAAGCGACAATGGACTGGAAATCTGCAATAGTTGGGAGAGATGAAATTTCGGAATGGGGAGGTTTTGGTGTAATTTGTTCATGAATGACCTTATATGAATTGCGGAGAGCAAGTTTACTGTTCTTTCGCTTTTTTGTGGATATCAACGTACCTTAATTTTACTGCCAATCGGAGATTGTAAAGAAATAGTATCAACAATATTTTGTGGGATTCTGTACCTTTTTTGATGTGTAAATATGATGGATTTTCGGTTTCTTGTAAAATTAATATCTGATAGAAACATGTCATTAATCTTAGGCGTGGTGATGACCTTCCTGTTTATATTACCCACAGTTTTTTGAATATCCAAATATCCAGAATGGGGACATGATTGAGTGAATTTGTATCAGTTAGTGAATGTTTGTGCTTTTGAAGTGACATCATATGAGGAAAGGAAGAAGAAGAATGGGTGGGATATACAGAGCTATCGAACAAGTAATTACCGGAAGAAATCTAATCGTCTTCAAAAATGAACTGCATTAATTTTGTAGCTTCAGACTCATTCATCAGTCAATGGTGATCAATTTGTTCAGATTGTCCAACAGAACGCGCGTGATTTGTGAATGATCCGGGAGATTTTTCTATGTGGATGAATGAAGAGGACTTTAGAACATCCATATGGTTGCTCGATGATGAGGTTGTTGTTGAAAACGTTTCGACCCAGAAGATTTTATGGATACCTAAAATCATTTTTCTTATGATTGTACTCTCTGCCAAATTTTGATGCATGATATTTACAAAATTTGCAATTTGCAATGCGGCGGTACTGGAATTGGACATTGGTATTCTTTTAATATTTTCGGTGGGATGGTGAATGAGTTTGCATGAAATTTGATGTTGAATAAGTTACATTGGCATGGTTTTTGATTGACTCTATCATTGACTGAATTTAAAATGTGGTTTCAGGTATGTTGTAAAATCGTAATGGTATGACGGAATTGTATATGGAGTAATTTCAGAATGCCTTGATTATGAATTTCATGGTGGTTCGTTCGTCATCTATAATTCGGTACATGAAGGAGTCATCAATCCTCTGAGTTTAATATGTGCATCAATGTAGTCTGATGCAGAATCGTGATGTTCTATTTTTTTACTTAATTCTCTTTTCCCTAGTGAGTCATCATAGGCCATGGATTGTTGATCCAAATTTTTCTGGACGCATCTAATTATGAGACATGGGTTGCGTTTTTGCCGTGTGTTAGCAATGGATTTGATTAGGAAGGATATAGTTACGCTCGTTGGTTCAGATACTGCTTAATAGAATACTTTGTCAAACATGTAGGTGATTACACAAGCATAGTAATCTGACACCACCAGCCAGACTAATTCACGAACCCACTTACGGGAATATCCTACTTTAGGTGCAGCTTAGTTACACGTTTCTACTTCAAGCTTCCATCTCTCACCCAAGCTTCCCACCTCATCAGACTACAATCAAGGATTAGGAGTTTTGGTGTTCTCATTTAGTATAAGAAAGTCAATAGAATATTTCCTCCTTTTTATTTTTTTCCGATTTCTTTACTTTTTACATTACAATTATTAAACCTGGTTTATAACTGTTACGGATCTGTGTTGTCACCTGATCAAAGAGTCACCCTATTTAGTGTAGTTACTAACTTCAGCCTTTTCCTACACACACTACTGTTGTCAGCTAGCATACTCATCCATTAACCTCGCTAATTCACTGTCCTACCTTGCCTTTCATTTCTTGCGCTCTCTCACTGACGTCGATGTTTGAATACCCTTCTCTCATATTAATTTTCCGCAAACTATAGTAACGTCAGGTCGACCCCTAATTGGCTACACGTTGCAATACCTACTTCTTTCTCAGTTACTACACTATTTTCGACGACGCTGATTGTACATAGTCAAGCTGAAGTACTTTCGAGTTTCTTGTATAATTTGACCATCCCTATTCTTATATAATATGCCGAAATAATATAGCCTACTAATCTCACAAAAGAAGACAAAACAAGCTACAACAAATCATCACTCATCATCTTACCTGATCGCAAAACAAAGTAAAAACATTCTTTCATGACCTCACTGAATACGTTATTTTTTGCTATCACAAGATCTTAATTAGACACTACCTTCCCTCTTCGTCACTATTTTAGGGCTAATAATAATATGGACGGATTAGTCCAAGAATGAAGACCTAGATCCACAAGCAACAGTCAAGAGTTGAAGAAGAAGCTGCACCGTTTAGAATACTAAGAACTCCGTCTGCGAAAATTCTGTTTCCTAACGAGACGATAATGCATCCCAAAAGATGAGTTCAGCGATCCGATGACATCAGAGGAACATTGCCTCTCGCAGAAGAATTCAAGTCGGTCGTCAACAATTTTCTCACTGAGTTTCCTATTCTCGAGAATAGCACAAGACCCCTACCTCAAGAGATTCAAGAACTTCTGGATGACCTGGGATACGCACTACAGGACGAATAGAATCTATTTAATGTGAATTACTTTCGGATGTCCCTCGATTCGATTGCAATTCTCACGGAAATTTCTGACATTTACGGCCTGCCAGATACTACCATTACAGATCATACCGAAATGGAATTATAAGAAGAAGACGCAACGAACAATGACCTGGGCCTTCATCTGTCGATAGATTGTATTACTGAGCGAATTGAATTAAATATATATTGAATCGTTTCGACTTTCAATCAACGACGCTCACTAATATACTCCCCAACAAGACCACCTAATATATCAGCCACACCCTCGTCTACTCCGACACACTCCTCAATATCGATATACACAAACTCTCTTTCCACACCTGCGCTACCATTAAAAATCCTTCACCATTACCACCCACTCCTGATCAAGTCCCTGACCTCAGATAGCACTAACACGATAGTCTGACACAGAACCATTTAATACAACCGACCTGAACACAATCCCTGACCTGATAACTGCTAACAAAAAAGAATATCATCATCCGCTCAGGCTGCGTGGAACTGAATCAAGACAAGAAGCACCAAGCCGACAACAGACTCTTCCACATAGAAGAAATGAAACTGATTCTGATGATAATTCCCAATATGTGGAATCGATGACTCGATTCGATATTACAGAGATAGTTTGTGAGATAGAATAGTAGTGGAAAAGTGACCAAACGGAGCACAAGCCAGAAAAGAGAACTAGAGACCAAGATATGATGATAAAGATGATGATGGTATAGATTGATAAGGATGATGATGATATAGATTTATTAAGAGATGATGATGATATAGTTGATAAAGATGATGATGATATTGAATGATAAAGGTGGTGATGATAAAGATTGATAAATATGATGATAATATTGTTTGACAAAGATGATAAAAGATGACGATGATAAAGATGATGATAATAGATGACGATGATAAAGATGATGACGACTGATGAAGAGATGATATAGAATAATAAGATCAGATGATGAAGATGATGAAGAAAAATAATAAAGGATGACGAAGACTGATATTAAACGAAAAGTATAATAAAATTGATGATGATCAAATAAGATGATACCTCAACAAAAATACCACGACAGGGACAGGAAGGATGCTCCCAATCTACGATCACGTGATTAACGAAGTTCATCACCAAAGGGTAATGAATAACGACAAAACGTTGGTCTGTAAAATAACATAAATAAACATGCCCAGGAGACGAAATCCACTAAAACAGTCTAAGCGTATAAGAAAATCACATTTTCACGCCACCCACCACTTACTGTAGACAGATATGGTCAATGTGTGTTGGGAAAGATGTTACACTATTTGAAACAATTCATGATTTCGGACACGTGTATTCATTTAACGAGTACTTATTTTCCTTTTCCCGTTTATAATTGTTACAGTACAGTGGGATAGATACACACGTGTATTGAGAAATTCTGTTTGAACCAATCTCGATCCGGCCAGTATATATACTGCTGTCGAAGAGGGAGGACAACAAATAAAGACAGACAGACATTATCAAAGAGAAGAATCAACTTTCGGAAAGGAACACCTAACACGTTGCGCCTAACTAGTACTGATTAGGTGTTGACTAGTCAACACCAACCAGGGTGAGGAAACTCAATCCACCAAGAGCACTAAACCGAATAACACCGGCCGTGGGAGTGAAAAGATCCCCACGAAAATCACCGCATGCATCTGGTCGACTCGGTTGCTAGACCAGAACCGAGGGAGAAAATTATCGTGCTCTCCGATTGCAACGTCGAGGTACTTTACAGTAACAGGACGACAATCAAACTACGCTTCCAATAACTGTAAAAAAGCCTATATACTTCACCATTTCTTTCCCTTGACTACATATTTATGACTTTAATGTGTATCCTATAACTAAATAACTATTTGATTTCGACCGTGGCCTGTTTTGACACAATACCATGAACTACCGAAAATAAAAATATGGAAAGATTAAACAATCTATTATTTTACACTTTAAAGATAGTTGGTTCCATGGTAATTTGGATGAAAGCATTACTAACTCCATACGAGATTAAAATAGGTTCACAAATCAAATCACCCTCAACAACAACCAAAAATCACTGCTCTTCAGCAACATCATCAAAGAACAAGCAAAAACCTTCTACTCTAACAAAATATCAGAACAAATGGATTTAGACGAGCTTACCAATAAGATGTTTCAATAATACGACAGCGCAGACAGGTAAAGGGGGAAAATCAAGATTGGACAATTGAAGACTTTCAACTTTCATGACCGAACATGAGATCACAAATCATGTTTCTGGTCTCTTCAAACTGTGTACATGCATTGATAGAATTATCCCGCAATGTATGCCCTTGTTTAAGAATGAGACCTACAAGATGAGGATTCAAGGTGCAATAGCCTAAAAATGCAAAGATCAACCGACTCTAGTTTCGAAGCTGGTGATCAAGTACTAATGTGGACAGAAAAAGCCCATAGAAACAAGAATGCTGAGTACATAGGACCGTATACTGTTGCCTATTCCGATTGACAGTCCAAACTTGTACATATTCATGACCAACCTAACGAGACTCCCCTACTTTTCAGCATCATCAGTGTAAACCATAAGTCTCACCAAGCACTATTTCAACCGATTTCCTATCCGAAATCAACACATCTATCAAAACATTCAAGATTCCTCCTATTGAGGATGACGTTTTCTTCACAGAAATCATACATATCAAGGACCCTAGAGCAACATTTTCTGCTATAGTGAGAGCCCGGTAAGACGAGATATGGTATCTAACGAAGAGAGGGACAGTCAAGGTGATACTTAAAGAAAATGTCCCCCAAATGCCAATATATTACCGAACAGTTTCGCCCTTACCATAAAATCTATGATGGATGGAAGTATATTACACAAGGAAATTTAATCATAGGAGGCCATAGGGATAAACTGAAAATTCACCGTACACTCCTCGCAAACCTTACAACCTAGTTCGATCAGGCTCCTATCGGCTTTTGAATCTATTTTCGGCTTTGATGTATAGAATGCGGATGTTTCCCAAGCATACCAACAGTCCACTATCCTGCTATCCCGCGACCTATTTATCAACCCAACGATTCAGAGCTGGAACCCGATGAAAATCAATGCGTGAAACTACTCCAAATGATATACAGACTCTCAGAATCCGGCGAACAATGGTATGAAACCTTCTAAAAGAATCACATCAACGATCTGCGAATGAGACAAATGTGCTCGGATTCATTTTTTCACTTCCAGCTCAAGAATGGCCACACTTCCGGAATTTCAGGAACGTATGTGGACAATCTGCTACGTACTTCTGAGGCAACATATCTAAGATCTTATCCAATACTACAGAGCTGCGATTAGATATGAAGAAATGAAATCCTCTTCCTTGTGATTTATTCAGTTCTAGGCTGATAAATAACCATAAAAATATCATGGTACCATCACAACAGCACTACCTCAAGAAACTGCAATAGTGGGACAGAAAAAAATATTTACCGCTTTCAGATCAATGAGAATGCACTTAGAGTGGCCATATCACACGCGGCCCATATGCCTGTTTGAGATGTAAAGATTGGCGCATATAACAGAGGACAAATTTATCAATTTAAAATCAATTATTATTAAATAAATTAATTTGGTAACAAAATATGCGACTCGACACGATGGGTTGATCAAATTTCCTTAATTAGACACAAAAATTCTCAAGGTGATTGGATTTTCAGGCGAATCCTTCGCGAATAAACTCGATCTGTCCTCCCAAGTTCGATTTATGGGTTTAATTATAGAAAAATACAAAAAATCGATATGGCTCATCTTTCGATCTTAAAAAGCAAAACGTCATTGCCTCTCAATCATGGCAGCCGAGATTATTGATTTCGCAGATTTCTTCGACTAATAATTCAAATTTTGCACCAAACTATGTCAACTTACCAACCGCAGAATCCCCTTGGAACGTTTTACCGATTCCTAGTCACTATCCGACGTCATTAGTAAAGGAACTGTATCTCCGAAAAAGGCCTTATGCTTGACGTCTCTGCAACTAGGAACGGATTTAGATCCGAGGATATATCTAATATTAGACTCGTGAGAAGTGAAGAAATTTTTCAGATGACTTAGCCTATACAGCATGGTAATTAGTGTATAGAATAATTGCTGGCAATATGTAATATTAGTGGTGCCGCACTAATGAAAACTAGTCCTACAACTACTATTTTTTTTGCTTGAATGCCCACTAAACCACTAATTTTCCAATTGTGGGGTGAACTATCATGTAATATGTCCTCACTATCTTTAACAATGCTGCATTGCTAAAACTCGCCTTCTCCAAGACTTAAAAGCACTAACCAAACCACTACCAGGCATCCAACCATCGCCCTATACATCCGCTCCATTATCCACTCCACCAATTTCCAGCCCGATGACACCAAAGAACTTGTCAAAATCACAAGAAGGGATGAAACTCAACGGGCCATTCGTCCACCCGGACCTTGAAACACTCCTGAACAAAAATTTCTTCTAGCCTATAGAACTGTTAAATACACCAGAAGAGAAGTGCCCAGGACTACTGGAACCAGGACCACCACATGATGATGATGACCCATATAGCGATAAAGAAGAGAGGAAAGACAGAAACGGACTCAGGACAAGGTCCCGGCCCCAGAATTTCACAGACATGAAATGAACAGGTCCCAAGGATGATAAATGGAGGCTTGAATCAACTCCGTGATGAGAGCGTTCGTTGGAAAACCAACATTCTTGGGGAACTGGGACGAATACCTTGATAAATATATCAACATAATCGACACGCTATCGGATATGTGTGAGGTAACCATATAAGAAAAGATGAAATCAGTCCCAGTAATGCTCTCTGGTGATGCGCTGAATTATTTCGATAATAATGTGAAGGGATGCGGGCCTATGAAGAAGAAATATCCACTCTAAGAGCTGGGTATAACAGCGACGATAGAAAAGATTGAATTCTATCCAAGTTTAAATCCATGTCCTTGTAGGAGGTGATGTATGAGTATCTTGAAGAGTCAGAGGTGATAGTCTTCAGGAAATTTGTATCCAACCATACGTCGCTCCAGAATCAACTTGACAATACGTACCACACTGATACATTCCTTAGGGATAGATTGCCTACAGCTTTCAATATCCTGAAAATACCATTAACGCTTCGGGATCGATTACCAAGAGCGAGCCAGCAAGCTATGAACAGGGTCGCAAACCAGCTCAGTCACAAGAAGCGTTCACCAGGCAGCAGTAGTGCATGCACCACTCATGATTACGATGATGAGGCCCGCTTTTCCTTAAGAAAGTCATACCGAGGCGTTGCCAGATGCGTTACCAACACTCCGTGGGAAAATATACCTTCATCATCATCCAAAAAACCTTACGCTCAGAGCTTGAATCACCGCGCAAAACTACTAAGCCTGCAGTGGCGGAGAGGTGTGAAAGGTTTTTTCATATGTGGTGAAGATAACAGGGCCAACACCTACCACAAGAGGGAAGAAGTAACAGACGCCATAAAATGATTGAAATTGAAACACCCCAGCAAACTTCTCAACATATAAGATATATCTACAGTTGTTCACACGGCTAGGCTGACATCGGACAGTGAAGACGATGAAGGCTTTAACTATGAAAATGTGAGATGGATAGAGGATGAAGATATACTGGAACAAGATTCAGATTTGACCTTCATGACGATTGAAGATGCTCTTGAAGTTGAAAAACCGCTTTCCAACAACGCGTGATTACATGCTAGGACATACAATGAAGACATGAGCATAGCCCTCATCCCAATACACAAAGGGCTAAAGCAGGACAGCCACAAAGAGATTCCATTCAATGGTGAAGCCATAGACTCCGCTGCTAACCGTAAATATATCATGTGCAAGATCCAGTATGAGACATATGGTAGAGAATTCGGGCCTCTCGCTCCCTTCAAACAACCAGAGAAGGGAATAAAAGGAGTAGGGAAGAAGTAAAGTGTTTCGTGATGTAACTATTCCAATCCCATTAATCTCCCTGAATCACATCATCGATGTAGACTTTTCCATCATCGAGGAAGATGCACCTTCCATATGATCTAACGGAGACATACTTGAAAACGGCCTAGACATCAGCCTCCAAGGAATTGTTCTCAACACCGGACCATGTAAACAACCCTTCACGCCCGAGAGCTACTTCTTCATATAGCTATGAGCCAGAGAGTATACCATACGCTCCGTACAAAGAAAACGAACTCCGCAAGATACACCACGGGTTCGGACACCCATCGGTACGAGCGACCCGAAAACTGCTGGGGAATGCAACAGCTGGAAGTTTGAAACATACCATAGTAAAGGAGATCAAGAAAATAGCAAAAAATGTAAGATACGCGAAACTAATGCAACAGAACCTCGAACATTCAAGATGATAATTGGTACAGAAGAACACCAATTTAATCATCCAGTGATTAGTGATACCATTTTCCTAGATTCAAGACCGGTCCTTCATCTCATTGATGAAAGCACTCATTTTAAAGCCGCTTCCTTCTTACAAAACCAATCTATAAGAGAAATTTGTAAAATGGTATCCAACTTATGGATACACGCATACAAAGGTCCTTTTGGCTTCTCAGTAGTTGAATAGGGATCAGTATACGTTAGCAAAGAAATAAAAAGTAAAGCGGAGGCTGCTGGTAACACTCTTGAAGAAGCATCGATAGAAACACCAGGTTCAATTGGCATAGTAGAACGATCCCACGCACCATTGCGTAGTGCATAAAAAAGTTTCGACAGGACCTATCCAAAGAAGAAGCGAACGACAAAGACTGTCTACAAATAACCGTATATTTATCGAACGACACAATCGGAGCAGAAGGGTTGTGTCCAATGCTGTTGGATTTTGAAGCACTCCCGTGCTCACCTCGGACCACACCGTCACCATCCCAACTGATCAGACCAAAGACAATCCAGGAGGAAAAGAGTGCAATCCAGCA
>JAULBU010074793.1:0-51706 GCA_032358235.1 Odonthalia washingtoniensis | reverse complement strand
TTTGCACGAGTTATTTGTTTTTCTAAATGCTTAGGACCTGTATCTGTAGAAGTTATAAAAGGTAAATTAATATCTGTCTGTAAAAGACTAGAAAGTTCCATCTTTGCTTTTTCAGAAGCCTCAGTAAGTCTTTGTAAAGCTTGTCTGTCTTTACCTAAATCTATACCTTCATCATTTTTAAATTCAGAGACTAACCAATCTACAATTTTACGATCAAAATCATCACCTCCTAAATTAGTATCACCAGAAGTAGATAAAACTTCAAAAACACCATCGCCTACTTCTAATACAGACACATCAAATGTACCACCTCCAAGATCAAAAACTAAAATAGTTTCATTGTTTTTTTTATCTAATCCGTAAGACAATGATGCAGCTGTTGGTTCATTAATAATTCTTAAAACATCTAAACCTGCTATTTGGCCTGCATCCTTAGTTGCTTGTCTCTGAGAATCATTAAAATAAGCTGGAACTGTGATAACTGCTTTAGTTACAGGCTGACCTAAATAAGTACTTGCATCTTCTACAAGTTTTCGTAAAACTTGAGCTGAAATTTCTTCTGGCGCAAAATTTTTATCTAGAGCAGGACAATTTAACTTTATATTTACACTATTATCCGTATTTACTATATAAGATAATTGATTTACATCATTCATTATTTCATCATACTTACGGCCAATAAATCTTTTAACGGAATAAAAAGTATTTTCCGGATTCATTACAGCCTGTCTTTTAGCAATATTACCAACTAATTTATCTTGTTTTTTAGTGTAAGCAACGACAGAGGGTGTTGTACGTAAGCCTTCTTTATTAGGAATAACTGTTGGTTTACCAGCTTCCATAACAGCAACAACAGAATTAGTTGTACCTAAATCAATTCCTACTACTTTAGTCATTGAAAAACTCCATTTTATGATTTATTAAACTCTTTTATAATACTGCAATATATCGATCAAAGAGTAAAGTAGTAATTACCGAATAAAATTAAATAATCAAGAAAAATATACAACAAACTTGAAAATTGATTAGAATTACAAGATAATATAAACATAAAAACAGAAAATATATATACTATGAAATAAGGAAAACTATTAATGTCAATTGGAATACTAGGGAAGAAAGTTGGTATGACACAAATATTTAATAAACAAGGAGATATAATACCAGTTACATTACTACAGGTTGGGCCTTGTACAGTAACTCAAATTATAGAGAAAGAATCAGAAAGTGAACATGCCAATATACAAATAGGATATGAATATATCAATCCCAAAAAATTAAATAAAGCTAGATTAGGCCATTTTGAAAAAAAAAATCTACCTTGCTTTAAATACTTAAAAGAATATAGAAGTAAGAATTGGCATAACTTCAGTATTGGTCAAATATTAAATGTAGAGAAACTTAACGTAGATAATAACATCAATGTATCAGGCATAAGTATAGGAAAAGGATTCAGTGGATATCAAAAAAGACATAATTTTAGCAGAGGACCTATGTCACATGGCTCTAAAAATCATAGAGCACCAGGCTCAATAGGAGCGGGAACAACACCTGGTAGAGTTTTTCCTGGTAAAAAAATGGCAGGGAGAATGGGCAATACAAAAGTAACCATAAAAAATCTAGAAATAATTAATATAGACATAGAGCGAAATCTCGTAATCATAAAAGGTTCAGTGCCTGGAAAAAAAGGAAATCTAATTTACATAAATCAAAAATAAAGAATGCCTACTATAAAGAAAATAAACCATTCAATCATAAATAAAGATAACAGTATTTATTCTGCGTTATTATATCTAAATATAAATAATGATCAAAATAAGCAGATGTACTTAATTCACAGAGCACTCAAACAACAATTAACAAACTATAGAACAAGAAATGCTCATACAAAAACTAGAAGTGAAGTTAGAGGAGGAGGAAAAAAACCATGGAAACAAAAAGGCACAGGAAGAGCTAGAGCAGGCTCTACTAGATCACCATTATGGAAAGGTGGAGGAGTTATTTTTGGGCCTAGAAGAAAAAAATATACATCTAAACTCAATAAAAAAGAAAAGAAGTTAGCAATAAACACAGTCTTATACAATAAATCTAAGAATACAATTGTTGCAAATGAAATCTCAATTAAAACACATAAGCCTAGTACAAAACAAGCAATAGCAGAAATTAATAGAGTAGGCATAGATATAAAAAATCAAAAAAAAATACTAATAATTATAGATAAAAAAACAAATTTACTACATTTATCATTTAGAAATCTAACTAATATTCAGTTAATTGAAGTCAGAAGTATCAATATATTGTCTTTGCTTAAAGCTGATATACTATTAGTAACCAAAAGTGCACTAGACAAAATTAATAGAGAAAATAATTAAAAAGATATGATTACAGTAAATAAAATAGAACAAATAATAGAGATAATTAAAAAACCCATAATAACAGATAAGACAACAAAAAATATCGAAAATAATGTCTATTCCTTTAGCGTCCAAGCAAACAGTAATAAACAGGAAATAAAAAAAGCTATAGAATATATCTTCGACGTAAAAGTTAAAAAAATAAATACGATGAACTCTGCTCCTAAAACAAAAACTATAGGTAAATTTAAAGGTAAAACAACAAGGTATAGAAGAGCTATGGTAACTTTGCATGAAGATAATACAATTAACTTATTTGAAGATAACTAATAAAACAATCTAAGTCAAGAAATAAAAATTAAACATAGTATAAATAAAAGATATGGCAATTCGTATATATAAAGCATATACACCAGGTACTCGAAGTAGAACAGTTTCTACATTCGATGAAATAACAAAAAGCACACCAGAAAAAAAGTTAACTCGAAACAAACAATCTGCTCAAGGACGTAATAATAGAGGAGTTATTACGTCAAGACATCGAGGGAGTGGTCATAAGAAAAAATACAGGATAATCGATTTCAAAAGAAATAAAAAAAATATATTAGGAAAAGTAGCAAGTATTGAGTATGATCCTTACAGAAACGCAAGAATTGCATTAATTAATTACATAGATGGAGAAAAAAGATATATATTACACCCAAGATCATTGCAAATAGGTAGTGTAATTGTATCAGGAGAAAGTGTTCCAATTGAGGTGGGAAATGCATTGCCATTGGAACAAATACCTTTAGGTGCAGCAGTGCATAACATAGAAATTAGACCCAATAGAGGTGGACAAATTGTAAGAGCAGCAGGAACATATGCACAAATTGTAGCAAAAGAAGGAGATCTAGTCACATTAAAACTACCTTCAAGTGAAGTAAGAACAATTCAAAAAAAATGTTATGCAACTATAGGCCAAATAGGAAATATAGACTGTAATAATATAACAATAGGAAAAGCTGGAAGAAATAGATGGCTAGGCAAAAGACCAAAAGTCAGAGGTGTAGTAATGAATCCAATTGATCATCCTCATGGAGGCGGAGAAGGAAGATCCCCAATAGGAAAACCAAGACCTGTAACACCATGGGGTAAACCAACATTAGGCTACAAAACTAGAAAGAAAAAAAAATATAGTAATAGTTATATACTACGTCGTCGAAAATAAATTTAGAAAAGTTAAAGCTTAGGAATTAATATGTCAAGATCAATTTTCAAAGGTCCATATATAGAATTTAAACTATTAAAAAAAATTGAGAAACTTAACAAAAATAATAAAAAAGAAACTATTAAAACTTGGTCAAGATCATCAACAATTATTCCCAATATGATTGGCCATACTTTGGCAGTATATAACGGAAAACAACACTTTCCAGTATTTATATCAGAACAAATGATAGGTCATAAATTGGGTGAATTTGTACCAACACGAACTTTTAGAAGCCACATAAAAAATGATAGAAAAACAAGAAAATAAAAATGACAAATAATAAATTGCAGTCTCATGCAAGCGCTAAATATATAAGGTTATCAACTCACAAATCACGTAGAGTTCTTAAACAGATACAGGGCAAAAGCTATAAAGAAGCCAGATTAATCTTAGAATTCATGCCATATAAAGCATGTAAAACAATAATTAAAATATTAGAATCAGCATTAAATAATATTTCACAAAAAACAAATAATGAAATTAACAGAAATGAATTAGTAATAAAAGAGGCTTTCGCAAATCGAGGACCAATTTTAAAAAGATTTCAGCCCAGGGCACAAGGAAGAGCATTTCCAATACGTAAACCTACCTGTCATATCACAATTAGAGTAGAAATATAATATAAATAACTTAGAAAATAAATATGGGACAAAAAATACATCCATCAGGCTTTAGGCTAGGAATTACTAAATCACATAAATCATCATGGTTTTCAGAGATGAAAACATATCCTCAACTTATAGAAGAAGATTATAAAATAAGGTCTTATATAGAGGAAACTCTTCATAAAGCTAATATAGCAAACATTCAAATTAACAGAAAATTAGATCAGATAGAAATCAATATACATACAGCAAGACCAGGAATGATTTTAGGCAAAATGGGAACAGGGATAGATAGTGCTAGAGATAATCTAACTAAAAAGCTAAAAACTATAAGTAAAATTAGAATCAATATCATAGAAGTAACTGAACCAGATAGAGAGGCTATACTATTAGGAAAATGGATTGCTCAGCAACTAGAAAAAAGAATAGCATTTAGAAGAGCAATACGACAAGGGATACAAAGAGCAAATAAATCTAATATAAAAGGAATTAAAATTCAAATTTCAGGCAGACTTAATGGTGCAGAAATAGCAAGAAAAGAATGGGTACGTGAAGGCAGAGTGCCACTACAAACATTAAGGGCAAATATTGATTATGCATACACACGAGCTCATACTATATATGGTATATTAGGTATAAAAATATGGCTATTTAAAGGCGAAAAAATAAAAGTATAAATATAAAAAAATCAAATATGCTAAGTCCTAAAAGAACAAAATTCAGAAAACAGCATCGTGGACGTATGAAAGGACACGCAAGCAAAGGCAATACTATAGTATTTGGAGAATATGCTCTGCAAGCAACTGAACCTACATGGCTAACTTCAAGACAAATTGAAGCAACCAGAAGAACTATTACGAGATATGTAAAGAGAGGAGGAAAACTATGGATAAGAGTATTTCCAGATAAACCAGTTACTGCAAGACCTGCTGAGACAAGAATGGGCTCAGGGAAAGGAGCACCAGAATATTGGGTGGCTGTAGTTAAACCGGGGCATATCATATTTGAAATTTCAGGAATCAACAAAAATATGGCAGAACAAGCAATGAAATTAGCATCTTATAAGTTACCAATAAAGACTAAATTTATTACTAAAAATTAGAAAAGTACATACAACTTTTAAATTATCATGGAATTAAATACAAATCACTTGAAGAAAGATACTAATAATTTATCAGAAACAATTATAGAACTAAAGAAAAAATTAGTACTTATGAGAATAAAAAAAGTAACTAGACAGAAGATTAATACACATACTATAAAAAAAACTCAACATAAAATATCCCAAATACTTCAGCTAAGTAAATTTAATAAAAGTAACAATAAATAACATGCCAATAAAAGAAACATTTGGAATAGTAGTTAGTGATAAGATGAATAAAACAGTAATAGTAATGGTAAGAAGACCTATTCCACATAAAAAATATGGAAAAATTATAGAAAAGACAAATAAATTTTATGTAGATGATCCATTAAATGAATGCAAAATAGGTGATAAAGTCAAAATACAAGAAACAAGACCTTTAAGTAAAAATAAACGCTGGAAAATAAGCCAATTAATACAAAACCAATGATACAGACACAAACTTATTTGAATATAGCTGACAATAGCGGTGCACGTAAAATCATGTGTATTAGAGTACTAGGAACAAATAATCCAAAATACGCTAAAATAGGAGATATTATAATAGGAGTTGTAAAAGATGCATCTCCCAATATGCCAGTTAAAAGATCAGATGTAATTAGAGCAGTGATCGTTAGAACTAAAAAAACACTAAGAAGATTAGATGGAATGAGTATACGTTTTGACGATAACGCTGCGGTACTTATTAATAAAGATAATAATCCGAGAGGTACAAGGGTATTTGGACCAATAGCAAAAGAACTAAGAGATAAGAATTTCACAAAAATTATATCATTGGCACCAGAGGTAGTTTAAAAATGATAAAAAAAGCAAAAATTAAGATCAAAAAAGGTGACATGGTAGAAGTAGTATCAGGAAAGTACAAAGGAAAAAATGGCATAGTACATTCTATTAATAAGGATCATAATAAATTAATTATAGAAAATATTAATATCAAGACTAAACACGTAAAACCAAAACAAACAGATGAAAAAGGATATATCACAAAAATAGAGGGGCCTATACATTACTCTAATGTTAAACTTATAAACAAAATATAAAAGATAAAAATTAATAATTCAAATATGGTTAATTCATTAAGGCAAAATTACGACCAAAAAATTTTCCCTGAACTTTTAAAAGAATTCAAATATAAAAATATTCATGAAGTACCAAAACTAGTTAAAATAATAATTAACCGAGGAATAGGAGAAGCTGCACAAAATAGCAAAGCTATTGATAGAAGTATTTCAGAATTTGCATATATTACAGGACAAAAACCCATTATTACTAGAACAAAAAAATCTATAGCAGGTTTTAAAATAAGAGATAATATGCCAATAGGCTTAAAAGTAACACTGAGAAAAGAAAAAATGTACGATTTTCTAAATAAGTTAATTAATTTATCATTACCCAGAATAAGAGATTTTAGAGGAATTAGTTCAACACAATTTGATGGAAGAGGTAATTATAATTTAGGACTGAAAGAGCAAATAATATTTCCAGAAATCAATTATGAACAAATTGATAAAGTGCATGGAATGAATATTACTATTGTAACTACAGCAAACAGTGATGAAGAAAGCTTAGCTTTATTAAAAAGATTTGGCATGCCATTCAAAGAGGAAAAGTTTTCATAGAAGGAAAAAATAAAAAAGTAAAATTTATAGTAAACAAATGAAATATTATGATAAATGACATGATCTCTGATATGCTTACAAAAATAAGAAATGCAAACTTAGCAAAGCACCAGATAGTACAGGTACCAGCAACAAAAATGACCAAAAATATTATTAAAGTATTACAAGAAGAGGGCTTTATATATCACTTTGAAGAAATAGGAGAAAACTTAAAAAATTACATACTAATTTCACTAAAATACAAAGGAAAAGATAAAAAGCCAATTATTACTGAGTTAAAAAGAATTAGTAAGCCAGGATTGAGGGTCTATGCAAATCATAAGGAATTACCCAAAGTACTTGGTGGCATTGGAATTGCTATCATATCAACCTCACAAGGTGTAATGACAGATAAAAATGCTAGGCAATTTGGACTAGGCGGAGAAGTTTTATGCTACATATGGTGATCAAATAAATTAAAACATAATAATTAAGGACCACTCATGTCAAGAATAGGTAAAAAAGAAATAATTATCCCCACAAACGTTGAAGTTGAAATTAGCAATTCTAACATATTTGTTAAAGGGGATAAAGGTAAACTATCATATATCATTTCAGAATTAATAAAAATAGAAAAGATAGAAAACATAATTAAAGTAACAAAAAAATTAAATACACAGAAAGCACAAGAATTGCATGGATTATCAAGAAGTATTGTTAATAATATGATTACAGGAGTATCAAAAGGATTTGAAAAAAAATTAATTATACAAGGAGTTGGATATAGATCTCAAATGAAAGGAGAAAATTTAATTTTAAACGTAGGATATAGCCATTCAGTTTGCATAGAATCTCCGAAAAACATAAAGATCAAGGTAGAAAATAATACAACTATCTTTATAAGAGGTATTAATAAAGAAATTGTAGGACAAACAGCAGCTACTATAAGAGCAATTCGACCTCCTGAACCATATAAAGGAAAAGGCATTCGGTATGAAAATGAAATAATAAGAAGAAAAGTAGGTAAAGCAGGAAAATAATATTTCATCCATTATAAATACATATAACAAAATAAATGAACAAAAAGCACAACAGAACAATTAGATTATATGTCTTTAAATCAAATAAACATATATACGCAAATATTATAGATGATGAAAAAAATAAAGTTTTGACAAGCATTTCTACAATTTCAAGAGAAATAAAAAATCAAATTCATGCTTTTAAAAATTGTACTAATGCAAAAATAGTAGGAAAAAACATTGCATTCAAACTAAAAGAGCTAGGAATAAAAAAAATTATATTTGATAGAGGTCAAAATATATATCATGGACAAATTAAAGCTTTAGCAGATGCAACAAGACAAGAAGGAATAATCTTTTAAAAAACATAAAGTTTAAATATTTACCATATTATCATGAAAAAAAAGAACATAAAAAGCAAAGAAGAAAATATTTGGGAAGAAAAAGTAGTGCAAGTTAAAAGAGTGACAAAAGTAGTAAAAGGAGGAAAAAAATTGAGTTTTCGAGCAATATTAGTTATTGGAAATGAAAACGGACAAATTGGAGTTGGAGTAGGTAAGGCTAGTGATGTAATAGGTGCAGTTAAAAAGGGAATTACTGATGCAAAAAAACACGTAATTAGCATACCTTTAACGAAATATTCCTCTATTCCTCATCGTATTCAGGGGACATCAGGAGCGGCAAAAATTATGTTAAGACCCTCAGCTACAGGGTCAGGAGTAATTGCTGGAGGCTCTACTCGTATTGTACTAGAATTGGCTGGCATTAAAAATATATTGGCTAAGCAATTAGGATCAAACAATACTCTCAACAATGCAAGAGCTGTTATAAATGCATTACAAAATTTAAGAACTTTTCAGGAAACAGCAATAAACAGAGATATTGAATTAAATAAATTATATTAAGAGCTATCATATGGAGAAAAGAACAAAACTTGTCAAAAAAATTTTTATCACATTAACTATATTATTTATATCAAGAGTAGGAATTTTTATACCAATACCTGGTATAAATCATGAAGAGTTAATTCAGAACATCGGTCAAAATACGATTGTTAACTTCTTAAATATTTTTTCAGGTGGTGGTTTCTCAACTATTGGAATATTTAGTCTAGGAATAATTCCATATATAAACTCATCGATTATAACACAACTACTAATAAAGGTAATACCTCAACTAGAAGAGATACAGAAAAATGAAGGAGAATTAGGAAAACAAAAAATTAGTAAAATTACTAGGTATCTAACAGCTATTTGGGCACTTATACAAAGCTTATCTATCTCGCTATGGATAAAGCCATATACATTTCACTGGAATAATAACTTTTTAATAGAATCGATACTAACCTTAACAACTGGTTCAATAATTATAATGTGGTTTTCTGAAATTATCACAGAGTATGGCATAGGTAATGGAGCATCATTATTAATTTTTCAAAATATAATTTCAAACATACCTAAAAATTTACAAAGCTATAAACTTGATAATACAAATAATTCAATTACAATATTATCTCTCTTATTCATATGTATCGTAATTGTAATGATTAATATATTAATACAAGATAGTAAAAGAAAAATTAATATTATATCAGCGAAACAATTAGGAGAACAAAATAAAATAAATCCACAAAATTATATACCTTTAAGACTAAATCAAGGAGGAGTAATGCCAATAGTATTTGCTTCTGCAGCAATTGCATTACCACAATATATATTATCAGGTATAAATGATAGCAAAGGTTTATTAAGTAAAACAATAAATTTTATATTATCTAATAGCTTATCTTATTTAGCAATATATTCAATATTTATAGTTACTTTCAGCTATTTTTACTCATCAATCATATTAAATCCAAAAGATATCGCAGAAAATTTACAAAAGATGGGTGCAAATATACCAAGTATTAGACCTGGGTTAGAAACTATTGAATATCTAAATAAAATTATAAACAAACTAACTTTTATAGGATCAGTATTTTTATTTATAATAGCACAATGTCCATTTATAATTTTTAAGATAACACAAATAAACTTATTGCAAGGATTAGGGACTACTTCATTACTCATATTGGTGGGAGTTGCCATTGATACAGCTAAACAAATACAAACATATATAATTTCAGAACAATATGATAATATGATGGAGTAAATACTATTTAGTCGTATATTTTAGGAAGAATAATAAAAATGAAAGTTAGACCATCTGTTAAGAAAATGTGTGAAAAGTGTCGTATTATACGAAGACATAGAAAAATTATGATAATCTGCGAAAATCCAAAACATAAACAGAGACAAGGATAAAAATCATTAATAACTATAGATAAATTATGAAAAACTAATTAAAGTTGAGGATATAATCTAAAATGGCGAGAATAGAAGGTATAGATCTACCAAAAAATAAAAGGATTGAGATTAGTTTAACCTATATATATGGAATTGGAATATCAAGATCAAAAGAACTTTTATCAACAATTGAGATACACCCAGATACTAAAGTTAAAGATTTAAATGATCAACAAATTATTTCAATTAGAAGTATTCTGAATAATAACTACGAATTAGAAGGAGATTTAAAAAGATTAGAAACAATGAACGTTAAAAGATTAATGGAAATTGGATGTTATAGGGGAAGAAGACATCGATTAAATCTACCTTTAAGAGGGCAAAGAACTAGAACAAATGCTAGAACTGGCAGAGGAACAAAAAAAACAATAGCTGGGAAGAAAAAAGCTCCAAGAAAGTAGAATATAATTAAAATTTAATTTCAGTATATTATGGCTAAACAAATTAAGAAAAATCAAAATAAAAAAAGACGAAATATTGTTAACGGAATTACTCATATACAATCAACATTTAATAATACTATTATAACAATAACAGATTTACAAGGAGAAACTATTACGTGGTCTTCAGCAGGAGCAAGTGGATTCAAAGGAGCAAAAAAAAGTACACCATTCGCAGCACAAACAGCAGCAGAAAAAGCAGCAAAATTAGCAATAGAGTATGGAATGAAACAAACAGAAATAACAGTAAACGGGCCAGGAGCTGGTAGAGAGACAGCTATTAGAGCAATACAAGCTACTGGAATAGAAATTACACTAATCAAAGACATAACACCAGTACCTCATAATGGATGTAGACCACCCAAAAAACGTAGAGTTTAAAAAACTTATATAAATATCAAATAATTATATAAAAACGATATAAAAAATGGCTCATTTTCAAATAGAATGCATAGAGTCAAAAACAAAAGGGCCCAGAGAACATTATGGACACTTTGTTTTAGAACCTTTACAGAAAGGACAAGGAATTACTGTAGGTAATTCTTTACGGAGAACTATATTATCAGATTTACAAGGAACTGCCATCGTTGCTGTAAGAATCGCAGGAATTAATCATGAATTTTCAACTATTACTGGAGTAAGAGAAGATGTATTAGAAATAATATTAAATCTAAAAGAAGTTGTACTGAAAAGTCATAGCTCAGAACCACAAATAGGAAGAGTAAGAATACAAGGACCAGCTATTATCACAACAGGATTATTTGACTTGCCTCCAGAAATTGAAATCATTGATCCAAAACAATACATTGCAACAGTATGTAATAATACTATATTCGAAATGGAATTTAGGATTGAACAAGGAAATGGATATCGATTAATAGAGAGAGGAATGGATAATAAATCTATTGATTTTTTACAAATTGACGCAATATTCATGCCAGCAAAAAAATTTAATTACAGAATAGAAGAAAAAAAAATCAACTTAACTACTATACAAGAAAAATTATTTTTAGAGATTTGGACCAATGGAAGTTTATCTCCTCAAGAAGCAATCAGTCACGGAGCATATGTGCTAACCAGTCTTTTTCATCCATTAACTAATATTAACTTTAAATCAAAAGTTAATGTTAATGGAACTAAGGAGAAACAAATAAATCAAATCTTAATAGAAGAGCTACAATTATCAGTACGTGCATATAACTGCTTAAAGAGAGCACAAATTCACTCAATTGCAGATCTACTTGACTATTCACAAGAAGAATTATTAGAAATTAAAAATTTTGGACAAAAGTCTGCAGAAGAAGTTATTGAAGCACTCAATAAAAAATTAGATATTAACTTACCACAAGAAAAAATTTAAATACAATATAAAGTATTAACTTATTAGTGTTATATAATGTAATTACAGATAAAGCTTAACAAAGTATCTACTAGAAATATGAACAAGAACAAAACCATTATAACAAGAAGTGATACTAAATCAAGCTGGTATATAGTTGATGCGAAAAACAAAAACTTAGGCAGACTAAGTAGTAAAATCGCTCATATCTTAAAGGATAAAAATAGCATAGAATATTTACCATACCAAGCAGGAAATACAAATATCATAATAATCAACTCTAAAGAAATAAACGTGACAGGAAAAAAACGTGAACAAAAAACTTATAAAAGGCACTCAGGTAGACCAGGAGGGCTAAAAGTAGAAATATTTGAAACACTTCAAAAAAGAATACCAAACAGAATTATAGAGCATGCAATACGAGGTATGTTACCAAAAAATAGTCTGGGTAGAAGATTATTTAAGAAAGTTAAAGTTTACCAAGATGACAGACACCCTCATTCGTCACAAAAACCAATATCTTTAAAAATCAATTAAATCATCGACAAAAATTATGTCAACTTCATACTACGATAAAGTCATATATTCAGGGACAGGAAGAAGAAAAACATCAGTAGCAAGAGTAAGATTAATACCTGGATCAGGCAAGTTAATTATTAATGGATTACCTGGAGAATCGTATCTACAATTTAGCCCAAACTATTTAAGAATTTCCTGTGCACCATTAAATATTTTAGGTTTAAATAAAGAATATGATGTATACGTTAAAGCTGAAGGTGGTGGATTAACAGGACAAGCAGATGCTATTAGACTAGGCCTAGCAAGAGCTTTATGCAATATAAATCCAGAAAACCGTATAATGTTAAAATCAGAAGGCTTATTAAGAAGAGATGCAAGGATAAAAGAAAGAAAAAAATATGGATTACGCAAAGCGAGAAAGGCACCACAATACTCAAAAAGATAACTATAATATTAGTATAATTAATTTTTTTACTATTTTATCAATACATTTATAAAGCAAACAAACTAATTAATGCCAAAAAAAAATATACACCCGCAATGGTATCATGAATCTAAAGTATATTGTGATGGAAAACATATTATGACTGTAGGATCAACAAAAGAAAAATTAAATGTAGATATCTGGTCAGGTAACCATCCTTTTTTCACAGGTTCTCAAAGAATAATAGATACAGAAGGTAGGGTTGAAAAATTCATGAAAAAATATAAACTTAAAAATCAATAATGTGTAAATATAAAATATTTTTTGGATATGAAGTTTGACACTAAATGATACAATAATTATAATCTTATAGAATATTTATAGAGGATAAAACATTCATTATAGAATGAATATCATAAAAATTAAAAATGCCAACTATTCAACAACTAGTAAGATCAGAGAGAAAGAGATATGATAAAAAAACAAAATCTCCGGCACTAAAAGCTTCTCCACAGAGACGAGGAGTATGTACTAGAGTATATACAACAACACCTAAAAAACCTAATTCTGCATTGCGTAAAGTAGCAAGAGTACGCCTTACTTCTGGTTTTGAAGTAACTGCATATATACCAGGTATTGGACATAATATTCAAGAACATTCAGTAGTATTGATTAGAGGGGGTCGTATTAAAGACCTACCAGGAGTTAGATATCACGTAGTAAGAGGAACGCTTGATTCAGCAGGAGTCAAAGATAGAAATAAAAGTAGATCGAAATATGGCACAAAAAAACAAAAAAATAAAAATTAAAGATAATGTCAAGACGTAATATAGCTAAAAGGCGCAGCATATATCCAGATCCTATATATAACAGCAAAATTATTAGTATGTTAACTGTACGCATATTAAAAAGTGGAAAGAAAGGACTAGCGCAAAAAATTATTTATAAATCGCTAGATATTATAAAACATAAAACGAAGGAAGAACCATTAGAAATTTTAGAAAAAGCTGTAAGGAATACAACACCACTGGTTGAAGTTAAAGCAAGAAGAATAGGAGGATCAACTTATCAAGTACCAATGGAAGTAAGAGCCTGTAGAGGCACAAATTTAGCTCTAAGATGGATTAAAAAGTTTGCAATACAAAGGACAGGAACTAGTATGGCAATCAAATTAGCAAATGAGATTATAGATGCAGCAAACGAGAATGGTAACTCAATTAGAAAAAGAGAAGAAACACATAGAATGGCGGAAGCAAATAAAGCTTTTGCTCATTATAGATACTAAATAAAAAAATATATAAAAAGCATAGGAATAATAATATGGCACGTGAAAAGTTTGAACGTAAAAAGCCACACGTTAATATTGGTACAATTGGTCATGTTGATCATGGTAAAACAACATTAACAGCAGCTATATCAGCAACATTAGCAGCAGCAAATCAAGGAGAAGCAAAAAGATTTGATGAAATTGACGCAGCACCAGAAGAAAAGGCTAGAGGAATAACTATTAATACGGCACATATTGAATACGAAACAGACAAAAGACACTATGCACATGTTGATTGTCCTGGTCATGCTGATTACGTAAAAAATATGATTACTGGAGCAGCACAAATGGATGGCGCAATACTTGTTGTATCAGCAGTAGATGGAGCAATGCCGCAAACACGTGAACATATATTATTAGCAAAACAAGTAGGAGTACCAAATATTGTTGTATTTCTAAATAAACAAGATCAAGTAGAAGATGACGAACTACGTGAATTAGTAGAATTAGAAGTTCGAGAGCTTTTAGAAAAGTATGATTTTCCAGGAGATACTATACCATTTGTTGCAGGTTCAGCTTTACTAGCTTTAGAACAAGTCACAGAAAATGGAGATATTCAAAGAGGCGATAATGATTGGGTTGACAAAATTCATTCATTAATGGATGCAGTAGATGCATATATACCAACACCTAAAAGAGATACAGAAAAAACTTTCTTAATGGCAGTAGAAGATGTCTTTTCAATAACAGGCAGAGGAACAGTAGCAACAGGTAGAATAGAAAGAGGTATTATTAAAGTTGGAGATACAATTGAGATAGTTGGTTTACAAGAAACTAAAACAACAACAATTACTGGACTAGAGATGTTTCAAAAAACACTAGATGAAGGTATGGCAGGAGATAATATCGGTATACTGTTAAGAGGTATACAAAAATTAGATATTCAAAGAGGAATGGTTTTAGCACAACCTGGCACTATTACTCCACATACACAATTTGAAGCAGAAGTATATATTTTGACTAAAGAAGAAGGAGGCAGACATACACCTTTCTTTTCAGGATATAGACCACAATTTTATGTGAGAACAACAGATGTAACTGGAACAATTAATCAATTTACAGCAGATGATGGTTCTACAGCAGAAATGGTAATGCCAGGAGATAGAATTAAAATGAGTGCAGAATTAATTCATCCTATAGCAATAGAACAAGGAATGAGATTTGCAATTAGAGAAGGAGGTAAAACAGTAGGAGCAGGAGTAGTATCTAAAATATTAAAATAATATTAACTACAATACAAAATCATGAATAAAATTAAACAAGATAGAATTAGGATAAAACTAAAAACGTATGATCATACATTACTTAAAGTATCGTACAACAGTATAATAGAAACTATTAATAGGACAGAGGCAAAGGTAGTAGGCCCGATATCAATACCAACAAAACGTAGAATATATTGTGTTTTACGTTCACCACATGTAGATAAAGATTCTAGAGAACACTTTGAAGTAAGAATACATACCAAGATTATAGATGTATATAAATCATCTACTCAAACAATTGATGCACTAATGAAATTAAACATACCAGCTGGTGTAGACGTAGAAGTAAAATTGTAAACATCATTAATAAATACTAATAAATTTGACAAACAAACCATCAAGAAGTTAGAAGTTTGCCAAAATTATAATTATGCAGCTACATCATCATATAAAATATCTTCTTGATGAGTGTATATAACACAATCAGCTCTAGGATAACTTACACATGTTAAAATGAAACCATTAGAAACCTGATCATCATCTAAGAATGACTGATCAGATTGGTCGATTGAGCCTGATTTTAAGGATCCAGCGCAAGTAGAACAAGCACCAGCACGACAAGAATAAGGTAAATCAATACCTAATTCCTCTGCAGCATCTAAGATATAAACATCATCAGCACATGAGAATGTGTCAGTTTCTTCATTTTCTAACATTAATGTTACATTATAACTAGCCATAAAACATTCTCCTTTTTAAAATATAACAATAACACTTATAACTACAATATAAAAGATATAAGCAAATGACACAAAAGCCTAAAATAAAATCTATAAATAATCTGAGCTAAATCTTAAACTACTTATATTAAAGCACAAAATCATCAGTAATTATAAGAAATATGATTACAACTTTAACAACAAAACACGTTATTTAATTAATAGTTCAAGTCAAAAAATTTATATATAAATTTATATGCTTAATATACTAATTTTGCAGTAGAGGCAAATAATATGCAAAAAAGAGATAAAAAAACGTTAAAAGATTTAAATGACTTTATACCTAGTACTATCATTAAATCTAATGTGGGAAAAAAGGTCCTATATAAAGAAATAAAAACTTTAATAAAAAGATTATATTTGCAAACTTATAGAAGACCTTCAAGTCTCATTATTAGTATTATACAACCATTATTATGGCTATTGCTATTTGGAGCACTTTTTCAAAATGCTCCTATATATTTATTCGAAGCATATAATATAAAATATAGAGAATTTTTAAATCCAGGTATTATTATATTTACAGGATTTAATAGTGCTATCAATACAGGATTACCAATTATATTCGATAGAGAGTTTGGATTCCTTAATAGGATCCTTGCATCTCCACTAATCAACAAAAATTCTTTAATATATTCATGCATGATGCATGGTTGGCTAATTACTAATACTCAAGTTCTCACAATTATCACGTTTAATATATATCAAACTAGCAAAATAGCTACAATTAGCCAATTATTAATCAATATACTTATAAGCACATTGATCATAACTAATATATCTAGTTTTAGTATATATAGTGCCTTTATTTTACCAGGTCATATAGAATTTATTGCACTAACAGCCTTATTTATAAATTTACCCACATTATTTGCAAGTACGGCACTAGCACCTTTATCATTTATGCCAAACTGGCTACAAATCATTTCTTGCATTAATCCATTAACTTATGCAATAGAAATAATTAGGAAAAGTAATTTAGAGCAAAATTTTTCATTTAGTACATCAATAATTAATACAACATGGTTTAATATAGACGTAAAAAATGGCATATTAATATTATTAATACTTAATATATTAAGCTTTGTTTTAGTAATCAATATAATTAAATATAAATATGACTAAGCTTCACTTAAAAGACAAAAAGCTGTTATAATGATTATCAGCGATTAATAATTAATCATTCATCTAAGTAAGAAAAGCAATCTATTAAATAGTAAAAAGGAGTTATGTCATTATATGGCATTACCATGGTATCGTGTACATACAGTTGTTTTAAATGATCCAGGACGTCTAATTTCTGTGCATCTAATGCATACAGCACTAGTAGCAGGTTGGGCAGGGTCAATGGCATTATATGAATTAGCTATTTTTGACCCATCAGATCCAGTACTTAACCCTATGTGGAGACAAGGGATGTTTGTCATGCCTTTTATGACACGAATAGGAATTACTGATTCATGGGGAGGCTGGAGTATAACAGGAGAAAGTGTATCTAATCCTGGACTATGGAGTTTTGAAGGTGTTGCTATAACTCACATAGTACTTTCTGGGATGCTATTTTTAGCATCTATATGGCACTGGGTATACTGGGATTTAGAACTATTTCGGGATCCGAGAACAGGTGAACCTGCATTAGATTTACCAAAAATATTTGGAATACACTTACTATTATCAAGTCTACTATGCTTTGGATTTGGAGCATTTCATACAACAGGACTATTTGGTCCAGGAATATGGATATCTGATGGCTATGGTATTACTGGCAAAGTGCAGCCAATAGCACCAGCATGGGGACCAGATGGATTTAATCCATTCAACCCAAGCGGTATTGCATCTCATCATATAGCAGCAGGAACAGTAGGAATACTAGCTGGACTATTTCACTTAACAGTAAGACCTCCGCAAAGATTATATCGTGCTTTAAGAATGGGCAATATAGAGACAGTATTATCAAGCAGCATATCAGCTGTTTTTTTCAGTGCTTTTGTAACATGCGGAACAATGTGGTATGGATCAGCAACAACACCTATTGAATTATTTGGACCTACTAGATATCAATGGGATAGCGGATACTTTCAGCAAGAAATAGAAAGAAGAGTTGAGAATTCGCTAAACGAAGGTTCAACGCCAGAAGAAGCATGGTCAAAAATTCCAGACAAATTAGCTTTTTATGACTATATTGGCAATAATCCTGCTAAAGGAGGACTATTTAGATCTGGCCCAATGGATAAAGGAGATGGGATTGCTGAAGCTTGGCTAGGACATCCTATCTTTCAGGATAAAAAAGGACGAGAATTAACAGTAAGAAGAATGCCTGCCTTCTTTGAAACTTTCCCTGTTATCTTAATTGATAAAGATGGCATTATTCGAGCGGACATACCATTTAGAAGAGCAGAATCTAAATACAGTATTGAACAAGTTGGCGTAACAGTCAATTTTTATGGTGGAAAATTAAATAGCAAAACATTCACAGATGCACCAAGTGTTAAAAAATATGCAAGAAAAGCACAACTTGGTGAAGTTTTTGAATTTGATAGAACTACTTTAGAATCAGATGGAGTATTTAGAAGTAGCCCAAGAGGATGGTTTACGTTTGGTCATGCTAATTTTGCACTAATATTTTTCTTTGGACATTTGTGGCATGGATCAAGAACTATATTCAGGGATGTATTTGCCGGTATAGGAGCAGAAGTAACAGAACAAGTAGAATTTGGAGCATTCCAAAAATTAGGTGATAGAAGTAGTAAAAAGCAAGGTGCAGTATAATATCATTTAGAATCAAACCCAACTATACAATTGACAACTTTTATATTATAGAAATAGGATAAATAACATGGAAGCACTAGTCTATGTGTTCTTATTAATTGGAACGCTAATGGTAATATTTTTTGCCATATTTTTTAGGGATCCGCCAAGAATAGCCAAATAGATAAGCATTAAATTATATTAAAAATTTGTTTATATAAAATGTGATGATTCTATTTACATTCACATTTTTATATAAATAATTAATTGAATTAATTAGAAGCTAGCTATTCTTCATGCTCTTCAAAAGGATCTCTTAACTGTTTAGAGATCGGACCAAAAGAAGTATAGATAGAGTAACCTGTAACACCAAACAATAAACTTAAAATAAAAATACTAAGAACTGTTGCAGTTTCCATAATTTCATAGCAAGTACAATAAACTTATTTTTATAATATTATTATAAATACTATTGATTAAACAAATTAACAAAAAATATCATGGCTTTAAGAACTAGACTAGGAGAAATATTAAGACCATTAAATTCAGAGTATGGAAAAGTCGCTCCAGGATGGGGAACAACTCCTATAATGGCAATATTCATGTTACTGTTTTTTTTATTCCTATTAATTATTTTACAAATATACAATTCATCATTAATATTAGAAAATGTAAATGTTGACTGGGCAAGTTTAGGAAGCTAATAGTTTAAAAAAAGACAAGCATTAAGAACCAAAGTATAAAATAATTTTATTAAGATTAGAAAGATAATGCTTGTCACCAATGTAAAAAGCAGTATTAATTTACTGCAACAATTTCATCTTCAGCAAAATTATTTGTATTTACTCCACTATAAGTTGATTTATTAAAACGAACCAGAACAGAATAGTTAATACCTTTATCTATTTTCACAATCTTGCCTATATCTTTATACCAATAAGATTCTTTTCTCAAAATTTTAACTTTAGATCCTTTTTCAAACATAAATAACACCTTAATTTATTTAATAAGATTAATAGAAAATATAGAAAGAATTTACGTAAAAAGTTGAAAAAAAAAAAAAAGATATGAACTTTTATAAACGTATATAATCTTATATATAGTTGCCTATGAAGTTACAAAGATGTTACATTAATGTAGATAGTCAAAAAAACATAATGAATAAACTCAAGGATAAATAATTATGAAATTTTCATGGAGAAATATATTATTATGGTCTTTACCAATTCTTGTTGTATCGTTTTTTCTTTGGCAGGGGTTATTTGCTCCAATTACTAATGAAGGTAACGCCAATGTAGCAAACTCTAGAATGACATACGGAAGATTCTTAGAATATATAGAAATGGGCTGGGTAAAAAAAGTAGATTTATACGAAAATGGACATACAGCTATAATAGAAGCAATTGGACCAGAATTAGGGAATAGAATACAAAAAATTAGAGTAGAATTGCCAGTAAGTGCACCAGAACTAATTTCCAAAATTAAAAAGAATAAAATAGATTTAGATGCACATCCTACAAAAAACAATACTATTATCTGGAATTTAATTAGTAATTTATTCTTTCCTTTACTATTGATAATAAGCTTAGCACTACTATTTAGAAGGTCAAATAATGCAACAGGAGGACCTGGACAAGCAATGTCTTTTGGGAAATCAAAAGCATTATTTCAAATAGAAGCTAAAACAGGAGTCATCTTTGATGATGTAGCTGGAATAGATGAAGCTAAGGAAGAATTCGAAGAAATAGTTACATTCCTAAAAAAACCAGAATATTTTACAGCAGTTGGAGCAAAAATACCAAGAGGCATATTATTAATAGGACCTCCAGGAACAGGCAAGACACTACTAGCAAAAGCAATTGCAGGTGAAGCAAATGTTCCATTCTTCAGTATATCAGGATCTGAATTTGTAGAAATGTTTGTAGGGGTTGGAGCATCAAGGGTAAGAGATCTATTTAAAAAAGCAAAAGAGAATGCACCATGTATCATATTTATTGATGAAATTGATGCGGTAGGTAGACAAAGAGGAACTGGAGTAGGAGGAGGAAACGATGAGAGAGAACAAACTCTTAATCAATTGTTAACAGAAATGGATGGATTCGAAGGTAATACTGGCATTATTGTAGTAGCTGCTACAAATAGAGCTGACATATTAGACTCAGCACTACTGAGACCAGGTAGATTTGATAGACAAGTTAATGTAGATATACCCAATTTTAAAGGTAGATTAGATATTTTGAATGTACATGCAAAAAATAAAAAAATTGATCCGAATGTTTCACTATCAATTATTGCAAGAAGAACACCTGGTTTTTCTGGAGCAGATTTAGCAAATCTGTTAAACGAAGCTGCTATTTTAACAGCTCGAGGACGTAAGAGTCAAATAACTTTACAAGAAGTAGATAAAGCAATAGATAGAATCATAGCAGGAATGGAAGGGACAGCACTCATGGATAGCAAAAGTAAAAGACTAATAGCATACCACGAAATTGGTCATGCAATTATTGGTACACTTTTAGAAAATCATGAAAATGTACAAAAAGTAACTTTAATACCACGTGGGCAAGCCAAAGGCTTAACTTGGTTTACTCCATCCGAAGATCAGAGCTTAATTTCAAGATCACAAATAAAAGCAAGAATAATGGGTGCATTAGGAGGCAGAGCAACAGAAGAAATAGTATTTGGAGACTCTGAAATCACTACTGGAGCAAGCAATGATTTACAACAAGTAACATCAATGGCAAGACAAATGGTAACTAGGTTTGGAATGTCCGAAATTGGACCATTATCTTTAGAAAGTGAAGATACTAATCCATTTTTAGGAAGGGGTATGGGTAATCTAAATGAATATTCCGATGAAATTGCAGTAAAGATAGATACACAAATTAAAATTATTGTAGATGAGTGTCATCATAAGACTATTGAAATAATTAAAAATAACAGAGTAATTATAGATAAATTAGTAGATGTGCTAATAGAGAAAGAAACTATAGATGGGCAAGAATTTAGAAAAATTATTAAGCAGTATACTGAAGTACCTCAAAAAATTTAAAAAGTCATAGTGCATTATAACGGGACTAACGGGATTCGAACCCGCAACTTCCGCCGTGACAGGGCGGTGCTCTAACCAGTTGAACTACAGTCCCATTTAACTACAACATAATAGTTCACAATAAAAGACTTGTCAAATAAAAAAATAGGAGAAGAAGGGATTCGAACCCTCGGTATAATAAAAATTATACAACAGATTAGCAATCTGCCGCTTTCGACCTCTCAGCCACCTCTCCAAACTTAAAAGAGAAAACAATCGAATCAAATGACTCAGGCAGGACTTGAACCTGCGACCTTGGGCTTATGAGTCCCCTGCTCTAACCAACTGAGCTACTGAGTCATTGATATTTTCATCAAAATATAACATTTAAAAGAAAAATAAACAAACTAATGATTATAAAACTATCATGGATCCAACTCTTTCATAAGTTAAAGTTTCATGCAACAAAGAATGCTTTAATCTACCATCAATTATATGAGCAGCTTTAACATTTGAATTTAAAGCATTAACACAAGATTCAATTTTGGGAATCATACCACGTGAAATAATCTGTTTAGAATTTAACTCTTGAATACCCTGGAGATTTAAATTACTAATTAAACTAGAAGAATCATCTACATTATATAAAACACCAGGAGTATCAGTTAACAATATCAGTTTCTCAGCTCTTAATGCAGCAGCTATTGAACTTGCAGCTGTATCTGCATTAACGTTATAAGTATTGCCCTTTGAATCAGAAGCAACGCTAGCTACGACAGGTAAAAAATTATTAGATAAAAGCATGTCTAAAATTAAAGTATTTATAGAATCAACTTTACCAGTTAAATTATTAGATGTATCAAACATTGAGGAAGCATTGATTAAATTAGCATCTTTACCAGAAATGCCTATAGATAATATATTATTTTGATTAAACAACGAAACAAGATGTTTATTTATTTTACCAGTTAAAACCATTTCAACTATCTCCATGGTATCATAATCAGTTATACGTATACCATTCTCAAATCTAGGTTGAATATTAAGTTTATTTAACCAATCATTAATAAATAGACCTCCTCCATGAACTAGAACAATTTTAATACCTAAGGCATGCAACAAAGAAATGTCCTGTATTACCTCAATTTGCAAAGAATCATTTTGCATAGCAGAACCTCCATATTTAATTACAAAAGTAGAGCCAGAGTATTTATTAATTAAAGAAAGAGTATCAGCAGAAAAATAAAAACGATCAGAGACTATATAATTTGACATTTAAATACTTATTTACTATTAATAATTAATGCAAAAATAAAAAATTAGAATATTTCATAAACAATATAATAAAATATTATGTCAGATTTTTGGCGAAATTTATATAAATTTCCAAGATTTTTAATTAGTGTACTAATTGGGTTTTTCTTGACAACTTTTCAACCAGTTTTTAAGCTATTAAAGAAAAAAACTGATAGGATCTTATTTATTATAATAATAGTAGGTATTATAGAGACTTGCTATAGAATTCTTAGTAAAATGACTGGTATAGAATAAAAAATTGAACATATATAATATATATATACTACTTACTTTTTTCTGGAGCTTTCATGTTTTCTTTTAATACTGGTGCTTTTGCTTTAATGGATAGCTTGGTTAGAAATGGTGCTTTCTATATTTTTGGATATCCAGGTGGAGCTATTTTACCTATATATGATGAATTATTTAATTGGGAAAAACAAAATTTACTTAAACATATTTTATGTAGACATGAACAAGGTGCTGTTCATGCAGCTGATGGATATGCGAGATCTTCTGGTAATATTGGTATTTGTTTTGCTACTTCTGGACCTGGTGCTACTAATCTAGTAACAGGTATAGCTACTGCTCAAATGGATTCCATACCGATTGTACTAATTACTGGTCAGGTAGCACGTCCTTTTATCGGTACTGATGCGTTTCAAGAAGTTGACATATTTGGTATTACCTTACCCATTGTCAAGCATTCTTATGTAGTTAGAGACCCTAGGCATATTAGTAAAATTGTTTCAGAGGCATTTTATATAGCAAGTCATGGTAGACCTGGTCCAGTTTTAATTGATATACCAAAAGATGTTGGTCTCGAAAATTTTTCTTATCAATTTGTTCCTAAATTTGATATTATTTTACTTGGTTGTAGGCCTTTAATTTCTAGCAAAATAAAACATTTTCCAAAAATTTTGGAATTAATTGAAGAATCAAATCAGCCTCTTCTTTATGTTGGTGGTGGTGCGATAACTTCTAATGGATCTAACTCTATTCAAAAATTTGCAGAGATGTTTCAAATACCTATTACTACTACATTAATGGGTAAAGGAGTTATTGATGAAAATCATTTTTTATCTTTAGGCATGCTAGGTATGCATGGTACAGCATATGCTAATTTTGCTGTTAGTGAATGTGATTTGTTAATTGCTTTAGGAGCTCGTTTTGATGATAGGGTAACAGGAAAATTAGTTGAATTTGCTTGTAATGCACAAGTTATTCATATAGATATTGATCCAGCAGAGGTTGGTAAAAATAGAATTCCACAAGTTGCTATTATTGGTGATGTTAACCAAATAATTTGTAATTTTATATCTTACCTTAATAATCATGATAATTTTAATCTTAATATTGAACAAACAAGCTCTTGGAAACAAAGGATTAAATCTTGGAAGCAACAGTATCCATTACTTATACCTAAAAGTGTTAATGCACTTTCACCTCAAGAAATTTTGTATAAGGTCTCATTAATTGAGCCTAAAGCTTACTTCACTACAGACGTTGGTCAACATCAAATGTGGGCAGCTCAATTTCTAAATGTCTTACCTCGACATTGGATGTCTAGTTCTGGCTTAGGAACAATGGGTTATGGTCTTCCTGCTGCTATTGGTGTTCAAATTGCTCATTTAGACCAAAAAGTTATTTGTATAAGTGGTGATGCAAGTTTTCAGATGAACTTGCAAGAATTAGGAACTATTGCTCAGTATAATTTACCAATTAAAATTATGATAATTAACAATAAATGGCAAGGAATGGTTCGCCAATGGCAGCAAGCTTTTTATGGTGCAAGATATTCTCACTCAAATATGGAAAAAGGATCTCCTAACTTTATTAAGTTAGCACAATCTTTTGGTATTTTAGGCTTAGAAGTAGAGTTTCGAAAAGACTTAGAAAAAACTTTAAATTTATTTTGTAATTACAAGGGACCTGTTGTTCTGAATTGCTTGGTTAAGGAAGAAGAAAATTGTTATCCAATGGTTGCTCCAGGTAAAAGTAATGCTCAAATGATTGGTATTACAAAACAAAATTCTTTTGTTTACAAAGATATACAAAAATCATGAAATTATTAATAATATGGATATGTAATGTATCTTATTAACTACTTATAATTGGGTCGGGTTGGATTTGAACCAACGTAGGCTAAGCCAGCGGATTTACAGTCCGCCCCCATTAACCACTCGGGCACCGACCCATAGATACTATGACTTTCACTATTATTATAATATACTATAATAAATTATTCTTCTAAAAGCAATATAGATCATGAAAATTATTTTTTATATTAAGTTGGATACAACTGGACTTGAACCAGTGACCCTCACGATGTCAACGTGATACTCTTACCATCTGAGCTATGTATCCTTGATAATTTTTGATATCTGCTTAATTGAATCTTTGTTTTAATCTAGTCGCTTTACCTGATCTATTACGCAAATAATATAGCTTAGATCTTCTAACCTTTGATTTACGTGTGATTTCAATATTAATAATTTGAGGAGAATTTAGTAAATATACCCTTTCAACACCAACATTTTGGATAATTTTTCTAACCGTAATTGTAGCATTTAACTGCGAATTTTTTTTTGATATAATAACACCTTCTGACATTTGTATTCTTTCTTTACTTCCCTCTTGTATAGTCTTTTTTATTTTAACGCTATCACCAACTTCTATGTTAGGTAAAGTCATTTTTATATAGTTTCTTTCAACAATACTTAGCAAATCTAAATGTTTTTCTTTTTGTTGCATTATGATTAAATGAATTAGATAAATTTTTACTTGTATTGTATTTAAAATTTGTAATATTAGTCAAATTTTTTAAAACTTAACATTCTGAATAATTTTAATTTTTTAGGTTATTGTGTTATAATTATATACTATCAAAGGTAATCCATTTTTTCTAGTTCTAAGATTTATATGTTTGAACGCTTTACTGAAAAAGCTATTAAGGTAATTATGTTAGCTCAGGAAGAGGCAAGAAGGTTAGGTCATAATTTTGTTGGTACAGAGCAAATATTGTTAGGTCTTATTGGTGAAGGTACTGGAATTGCTGCCCAAGTATTAAAATCTATGAATGTAAACCTCAAAGATGCTCGTATTGAAGTTGAAAAAATTATAGGACGTGGTTCGGGTTTTGTGGCAGTAGAAATTCCATTTACTCCAAGAGCTAAACGTGTATTAGAGCTATCACTAGAAGAAGCTAGACAATTAGGTCATAATTATATTGGGACTGAACACTTATTGATGGGTCTAGTTAGAGAAGGCGAGGGTGTTGCTGCAAGAGTTTTAGAAAATTTAGCTGTAAATGTTGCATCGATTAGAGCTGAAGTTATTCAAATGCTTGGAGAAAACTCTGAGGCTAATACTAACGGCAATACTAATATGCAAACTAGAAGCAAAACTCCAACATTGGAAGAATTTGGTTCTAATTTAACTGAGTTAGCCATAGAAGGTGTTCTTGATCCTGTTGTTGGCAGGCAAAAAGAGATAGAAAGAGTAATTCAAATTTTAGGTCGTCGTACAAAGAATAATCCTGTATTAATTGGTGAACCTGGTGTAGGTAAAACAGCTATTGCAGAAGGACTCGCTCAAAGAATAGCTAATAGGGATATACCATCTATACTTGAAGATAAACTTGTCATTACATTAGATGTAGGTCTATTGGTTGCAGGTACAAAATACAGAGGTGAATTCGAAGAAAGATTAAAACGGATTATGGATGAGATAAAGTCCGCTAATAATGTTATTTTAGTTATAGATGAAGTACATACATTGATTGGTGCCGGAGCTGCCGAAGGAGCTATAGATGCAGCTAATTTATTAAAGCCTGCTTTAGCTCGAGGTGAGTTACAATGTATTGGTGCTACTACTCTTGAGGAATATCGTAAGCATATTGAAAAAGATGCTGCTCTTGAACGTCGTTTTCAACCAGTACTTGTAGGAGAGCCTACTGTTGAAGAAACAATTGAAATACTCTTTGGTTTAAGAGATCGTTACGAGAAGCATCATCAGTTAAAAATGTCTGATGAGGCTTTAGCAGCAGCAGCTAAATATGCTAATCAATATATCTCTGATCGCTTTCTGCCAGATAAAGCTATTGATTTAATTGATGAAGCTGGTTCTAGAGTTCGTTTATTAAATTCACAGTTACCTCCTGCTGCTCGTGAATTGGATAGAGAATTGAGGTCTGTTTTAAAAACAAAAGACGAAGCTATTCGAGCTCAAAAGTATGAAAAAGCTGAACAATATAGAACTCGGGAAATGGAAATTAAAGCTCAAATAGCAGCTATCGCGCAAAGCAAAAATTCTGAACCTGATCTTCAAATAGAAGATCCAATTGTAACTGAAGAGGATATTGCCGAAATTGTTGCCTTTTGGACAGGTATTCCTGTTACTAAATTAACAAAGAGCGAATCTGAAAAATTAATGCACATGGAAGATACGTTACATGGTCGTATTATTGGTCAGGAGGAAGCTGTTGTAGCTGTTTCAAGGGCTATTCGTAGAGCCAGAGTTGGTTTAAAAAACCCCAATCGTCCTATAGCAAGTTTTATTTTTTCTGGGCCAACTGGTGTTGGGAAAACTGAATTAACGAAAGCTTTAGCTTCATATTTTTTTGGTGCACAAGAAGCTATGGTTAGATTGGATATGTCTGAATATATGGAAAGACATACTGTTTCTAAGCTGATTGGTTCTCCACCTGGTTATGTTGGTTATAGCGAAGGAGGTTATCTTACTGAGGCAGTGAGAAAACGACCTTATACTGTAATTTTATTTGATGAAATAGAAAAAGCTCATCCAGATATCTTTAATTTATTGCTACAAATTTTAGAAGACGGAAGGTTAACTGATGCTAAGGGACGAACTATTGATTTTAAAAATACTTTATTAATTATGACCTCTAATATTGGTTCAAAAGTAATTGAAAAAGGTGGAGGAGGTTTAGGTTTTGAATTAGGTGAGTCACAGGTTGAATCACAATATAATCGCATTCGTTCTCTAGTTAATGAAGAATTGAAACAATATTTTCGTCCAGAGTTTTTGAACAGACTAGATGAAATTATTGTGTTTAGGCAGTTAAGTAAAGAAGAAGTTAGAGAAATAGCTGATTTAATGTTGAAAGAGGTATTTGAAAGAATCAAACAGCAAGATATTACTTTAAGTGTTACAGAACGATTTAAGAATAGATTAGTTGATGAAGGATATAATCCTAGTTATGGTGCGCGACCATTGCGTCGTGCTGTAATGCGCTTACTTGAAGACAGTCTTGCTGAAGAAGTTCTAAGTGGTAAGATTAAAAGTGGTGACAGTGCTGTGGTTGATGTTTCAGATGATGGTTTAGTAAAAGTGTTACTTGGAGATAAGTTAGGAGTGTAAATATTTTTTCTTTTACACGTTATTTAATATATTATTTGTTTGTATGCCAGGAACCAGATTTGAACTGGTGACACGAGGATTTTCAGTCCACTGCTCTACCAACTGAGCTATCCCGGCTATTACTATATAAATAATTATATTATAATTTATTTATTATAGCTAGATATGTTAAATTTTTTCTGGTTATAATAAATTATTAATTTAATAAATTTGGCTTATTTTTATATCTCTAAAAATATTTGTCTTAGGTATAAATGATATTTCACAAGATCCCGAAATGCCATTTCGATTTTTAGCAATTCTAATATTAATAGTTTTTTCATCCTTTGAGTTATCTATGTCTTCTTTTTTTTGGTAAAGCATTAATATGATATCTGCATCTTGTTCTATAGAATTATGTATTATTATGTTTTTACAGACCAAACTAAAATTACTTCTTTTGTTTATATCGTAGGATCTATAGTAATTCTCAAATGTTATTTGATTTATATACTTTTTATTTATTAGATAAGATTGTTTTTTTTTCTTTTGATTTACTGTTGTTGATAATAATATATGGTTCAACTTTATCCATTTAATTTGTGATAAGTACATGTGATTACTTGTGAGTAGTACTTTTGTCTTTATAATTTGACACTTGAAAATATATTTTTGAAATATATAAATCTTATTGTTATAATTAAAGTTATTTAAATAGGTTATTGAAATTATTATATTACGAATATTAACCTCATTAATTAGATTGTTAAAAATACTAATATTGGTTTTATTTTGTATACAACCACTTTCTTTAAGATCTGATAGTAATGGTTCTTTACTAGTTCTTGATTCTATATTTCTATTTAACTGGGATATGACAACAATCGGTATTTGTAAAAATTGTGCTAGTAGTTTTAACTTTCTCGTGATATATCCAAGTTCCTGACTTCTATTGTATTTTTTATGCTCTTTTAATGAAAAACTAATTAGCTGTAAATAATCAATAATAATTAGCCTGATTCTTTGATCTTTTTTTTTTAATTTCTTGGATATATCTTCAATATCACTTATTGCAACACTATCTTTATCATTAATGTAGATATTATTACTCAGCAATTTAAAACATATATTAGTAATATTTCTCCATTGCTTTTTATTTAAATTATTAATCGTAGTTTCGTTAAGTTCAGCTTGAGATGCTATTGATATCAGTTTGTTCACTATTTCTTTGCTTGACATCTCAAGGCTAAAAATTGATACGCTAACTTTCTGGTTAAAAAAAACATTATATGCAATATTGATTGCTAACGAAGTCTTTCCAATAGAGGGTCTACCTGCTATAATTATTAAATTTCCATCTGGTAAACCTGATATAATATTATCTAGTTTTGTGAAACCAGATTTTAAGAATTCATTTTTCAAATTTTTTAGAGTGTATATTTTTTGGTACTTTATTTCTATAAGTTGCTTCGATACTAAATCCTTTATTTCTAATACATTGTTTTTTCTATAACTCACTACTTCTTTTTCTGTAAAATTTAAATATGATAATATTTTATGGTAAATATATTGATTTTTCATTGTTTCAATATATCCAATTCTAATTACATTATGACCATATTGAATTAATAATCTTCTAATATAGCTATTGTTAATTAATTTAATTAATTCTTCAGTATAATTTTTCTTATTAGATGAAGATATAAATACTTGACTCTGTTTCATCATTTTCATTAAATTATCTAGACCACCTATCTTTTTAAACATCTTATTTGATTCTAACTGGTAAAATAATGCAACAATATTTATATTTCTATGTTTATGTATTTCTAATAAATTTAAATATATGATTTTGTTTGACTCTAGAAAAAAAAAATCTTTTTTTATAATAGCAATAATAGAATCAAATATATTAGGATATATCAAAAGTATCCCTATTAATATTTCTTCTGCTAGATAACTTTGTGGAATAAATTTATTTTTATATAACTCAATCATGATTTTTTATATTATTTATATCAGTAGTTATTATTGCTGTTAGTTGGATCTATATATTAAGAATTTTCATTTTTAAATTTTCTTATTTGATCTATTTTAGATTTTTTGGTAGGTTATTCTTATATGAATTATTTTTTTGTTCTTTCTTTCTGAATATTACTTTGGTTAACTAACTTGTTTTATAAAAATTACTTAAATAGTTTTATCTCATTTGTTTCTTTGGATAAATATGATTTCAAGTTCTTTTGTGTATTTTTATTTTTATAGTATTTATTGTTTTTGTCTACTTATTGCTTCATTCAAATAGTTATATTTCTTTGTCTGTTTAATAAATTATTTCTAGTATTCTAATTTGTCAAAATGTTTTCCTATTTTTCTTAAATTAGTTGTTTACTGGTGTCTCTTTAAAGAAAATTCTATTTATTTTCCTGGCTGATTCACCTCTTTTTAACTGTTTTAATCTTTTATATTATTTTGTGTTGTGTATACATTTTAATATTTGTCTCTTTACAATAATTTTGTTATATTTATTAATCTTTATTATGCTTGCAGGCTATTTTTTTTATAACTCATTTAGATGCCGATAATATAATTCTTTGATTTTTCAATATTGTTGGTTATTTTGATGCTTTAATATCAGAGCTTTTTTATGTAAAGGATTAAATAAATTTAGTCGTATTAAGATAAATTCAATTATTAAATTAAGTTTCAATTACTTCTTATAGTTTATTCTAAATAATATTTCGTTAACTTATAATTTATATGTTTGCGGGTATAATTTTTATCAGTATTTTTGAAACTATTTTCTGTTGCATTTGAATTTCTATATATGTCATCTCAACTTTTTTTGTTTCTGGCATTCTAATTTGTTTCTTATTTATGTTCATCTCTGTATATTTTTTTAGCCATCGTAAAATATCTTTTTCTGTAATACTTCCAAATATTATGTTATTTTCTCCTATTTTTTTATATATAGAAATTTTCTGAATTTTTTCAATTTTTTCTTTGATTAAATTTATTTCTATTGTGTCAGTTACTTTTTTTTGTTTTTCTATTTCTTTAAACATTTTCATGTGTTTGATTTTTTTTTCTGTAGCAATTTCTGCTATTTGATTGGGAATGAGATAATTAAATGCATATCCAATAGATACATTAATTATATTACCTTTTTTCGCACTATTATTATGATTTTTAGTTAGTATAACATCAATTTTTTTTGCCATAATCCTATTTATTTTACTATTTTATGTTTGTTCTTTTGAACTATTTTACCAAATTTTTAGCTATTGAAAAATACTTAGTTCAGTATATTTTCTTAATTTTTTTTATTATATAATGCTTTACATTATAGTGTTTTAAAAAATAGGATGCTATTATTGATCTTTCCATAGTCTCACATGATATCATTACAATCCTCTTATTAGTATTATTTAAGATGAATTTCATTGTTTTATGAAATTTGAATTGAATAAGAGGAATGTTGATTGCTTTTTTTTCGTGTTTATTGTGAAATTCATTTTTTTTTCTTATATCTATAATTATTGGATAATCTTCAAAAGGTTCTAATTGATTTCTTAATATTTCTTTATTTTGTTCTGATTTAATATGTAGTCTGATTTCTTTAGTTGGATTATATCTTTTTGTATAAATGTTTTTTTCCTTCATTTTCATTGTTATGATATCGCATATTAAAATAGAGTTTTTACATTTTTTATTCAAGCCTAATATAATTTTTATTGTTTCAATTGCTTCTAAAATGCCTATGTATCCACTAGTTACTCCAATTATTCCGCTAATACTGCATTTTCTATTTTCCAATGTTGACCTGAGCGGGTATAAATCATTATATCTAATACCACTTTTATAATTAAAGATTCCTATTTGTCCTTCAAATTTTTCTATTGCACCATATACATGAATTTTATTTAATTTATAACAAGTTCGATCAATTATGTATCTTATTTTAAAGTTGTCTGTTGTATCTATAACAATATCATAGTACGATATTATCTCTAAGCTATTTTCTTGATTTAAATTGTAATTATGTTCAATTAGTATGCAGTTACTATTAATTTTTTCTAGTTTTTCTTTTGCTGATGAAACTTTAAATTTTTTTATATCTTCCTTGCAAAATAAAATTTGTCTATTTAAATTAGATGATTCAATAATATCCTGATCAATAATACCAATGCAGCCAATACCTGATATAATTAAATATATCATTGCAGGACAGCCTAGTCCTCCAGCGCCAATGACTAAAATTTTTGCTTTTTTTAGTCTTTTTTGACCTTCCAATCCAATATTTTCTAGAATTAGTTGTTTAGAGTATCTTGTATATTCTTCATTGGATAGTTTAACTAAGTACTTGTAAGGAGGATTTAGCATAATGTCTGATTTACCTATCGTATTCTTTTATTTAGTTTATAATTATAGTTATCCTAAACATTTAATTACGCCTTTAGTTCAGTTGGTAGAACGCAGGTTTCCAAAACCTGATGTCGAAGGTTCAAATCCTTCAGGGCGTGTTTTCACTCTTTATGTAATATGTCTTGGAAAAATTATTTATTAATCATATAATATTGTGTAGCTTGTAAATAACGTTATTATTTATATTTGTATACCTAAATAAAAAATATATTCTATTTGAAAGATTTTAATCTTAATTACTTATGCCTAAAAAAGTTGTTGGTTTTGTTAAGTTAGCATTAACGGCGGGGAAAGCCACACCAGCTCCACCAGTTGGACCTGCACTAGGTCAGCATGGAGCAAATATTGTTATGTTTTGTAAAGAGTATAATGCTAAGACTGCTGATAAGGTTGGTTTAGTAATTCCTGTTGAAATTTCAATTTATGAAGATCGTAGTTTTTCATTTATTTTAAAAACTCCTCCTGCCTCTGTTCTTCTAGCAAAAGCAGCAGGAGTTGAAAAGGGTTCTGGTACTCCTAATTCCAAACAAGTTGGATCAATTTCTACTCTGCAGTTACATGAGATAGCGACAATAAAGTTACCCGATCTTAACACTAATGATGTTAATCAGGCAATTTTAATAATTGGTGGTACTGCTCGTAGTATGGGTATTTTAATTGAATGATGAGATAAATTTATATACGGAGAAATGTATTGACTTATGGTTAAACGTTCGCGTCGCTTTTTACAAATTTTACAAGAGATAGATAAAAGTTTATTATATAGTCCAGATGAAGCTTTATCTTTTTTAAAAAAGTTTTCATCAGTTAAATTTACAGAAACGTTAGAAGCTCATATTTCTTTAGGCTTAGATCCCAAGTATGCTGATCAACAATTGCGATCAACAGTAATTTTACCTAAAGGTTCTGGAAAGCTAGTTAGAGTTGCAGTTATTACGCAAGGAGATAAGTTATCTCAAGCTAAGTCAATTGGTGCAGATATTGTTGGCTCTGAAGATTTAATTGAAGAAATATTTAAAGGACGTTTAGATTTTGATAAGTTAATAGCAACTCCTGATATGATGTTACTTATAGCTAAATTAGGTCGCGTGTTGGGACCTAGAGGTCTTATGCCTTCTCCAAAATCTGGTACTGTTACTACTGAAATTAAAAATGCTATAAGTGAGTTTAAGTCAGGAAAGTTAGAGTATAAGGTAGATCGTACTGGAATAGTACATGTTCCTATTGGTAAACTAAGCTTTACTGTCGATGATCTAAAATTAAATTTAAAAATTTTACAAGAATCGATAGATAAAAACAGGCCTTCTGGTTCTAAGGGAAAATATTGGAAATCTTTATATTTATCTAGTACAATGGGACCAGGAATTCCTGTAAGCCTTAGCTCCTTAAGAGATCCTAAAGCAGGATAATTGATAATTAGTTATATTTATTTTTTAATTTATTATGAGTGACAAAATTAACAACATCATTGAAGAATTAAAGTCTTTAACTTTATTAGAAGCAGCAGAATTAGTTAAACAAATAGAGGAAATTTTTGGTGTTGACGCCTCAGCTGCAGCTAATACTGGAATGGTTATGATGCCAACTGATTTAAATAGTACTTCTACTGAAAAAGTTGAAGAGAAAACAGAATTTGATGTGATCTTAGAAGAAGTTCCGGCTCCTAAAAAAATTACCATTCTTAAAGTTGTACGTTCTTTAACGTCTTTAGGACTTAAGGAAGCCAAAGAGCTAGTTGAATCTGCTCCAAGATCTATTAAAGAAAGTACTTCTAAAGAAGATGCAGAAGAAATTAGGGCAAAATTGGAAGAGGTAGGTGCTAAAGTTTCAATTAAATAATAAAATGCAGTAGTAATATTTGATATATTTTTTATTACTATTGCATTTTTATCTTCTAAAAAATTCCTAATGTTATTGCTTCTGATAGTGGCATTGTTGCTCCTATTCCTAGCCATATAGTAATAAATGTAGCAACTATAAATACTGTTGTAGCTACTGGTCTACGAAAAGGATTCTGGAATTTATTGATGTTTTCAATAAAAGGAATAGTAATTAGGCCTACTGGTACAGATGCCATAGACATTACTCCTATTAATTTATTAGGTATTACTCTGAGTAGATTGAAAGTTGGAAAAAAGTACCATTCTGGGAGTATTTCTAGAGGAGTAGCAAATGGATTTGCTGGTTCTCCAAGTCCTGTTGGTTCTAATACTGCGAGTCCTACGTTGCATGCAATTGTACCTAGTATTACAATTGGAAACATATATAGTAAATCATTTGGCCAAGCAGGTTCTCCATAGTAGTTGTGTCCCATCCCTTTTGCTAATTTAGCTCTTAATTTAGGATCCGTTAAGTCTGGCTTTTTTATGATTGACATCTTTTATTCCTCGTTTTATTTATTATTATTAATATTAAAGTTTTTTATAATGGTCCTGATATACCTTGTTTCCGTATCATTAAAAAGTGCATCAACATAAAAACGGCTGTTAGTAAAGGAAGTACAAATGTGTGCAAACTATAAAATCTTGTTAGTGTACTTTGTCCAACACTGACGCTTCCTCTAAGTAGTTCAACTATTGTACCGCCAACAACTGGTATAGCCTCCGGAACTCCAGTTACTATTTTAACTGCCCAGTATCCTATCTGATCCCAGGGTAAAGAGTATCCTGTAACTCCAAAAGATACTGTTAGCACAGCAAGTATAACTCCAGTTACCCACGTTAATTCACGAGGCTTTTTAAAGCCACCTGTTAAATAGACTCTGAAAACATGCAATATTAACATTAGCACCATCATGCTAGCTGACCATCTGTGTATTGATCTAATTAACCATCCAAAATTCACTTCTGTCATGATATATTCTACAGATGTAAATGCTTCTGCAACAGTTGGTCTATAATAGAATGTCATTGCAAATCCACTAGCTACCTGAATTAAAAAAGAAGTAAATACGATACCCCCTATGCAGTAGAATATATTTACATGTGGTGGTACATATTTACTAGAAATATCATCTGCTATTGATTGAATTTCTAATCTTTCTTCAAACCAATCGTATACTTTTCCCATATAATTTTTATACTTTACTTTAATGCGTTTAAACTTCTTTGTTGCTATAGTGTCTGTTATTTTCTTAAATAGCAAATGACATGCGATTTAATTTTAAATTTTTATTTTAGTTTTCAATGTTTCTTAATTTTCATTATAACACTTATATATTTTTATACTATATTTATTGTCACTTAAAGTATAAATCAAATATATTTTTAATATATATGGTTTTTTTATTAGAATATTTAATTAGTCCATTTTGATACATCTTTTTCATTATTTTGTTAACTGTAGTCTTAGTAGTTCCTATTATTGTAGCTATATTTTGTTGTGATAATGTAAAAGGCATGTAAATCTCTTCGTGCTTAATTACTCCAAATTCTATACACATAGATAAAATTAGTTGCATGATCCTATTTTTTAAAAATCTTTGACTTATAATTTCATTCATTATTTCGTATTTCTCTAATGTTTTTTTGTATGTTCTTAATAGCTTAATACCCAAAGATATATTTACATCTTGTATTTTCAAAATATTTGATTGAAAAGTTAAAATGTACGTTTTTTCTAAAGCTGTTAAGGTATAGTAGAATTTATGGCTATTATTTGTATTGATAAAAATACTATTTTTATTGAGTATTACTATAGGAAGTATTTCTTGATTCGAGAAAATTTTAATTGCATAAATACTTCCGTATAGTACTATAATAAATTTGTTATCATCATAGTTTTTATTGTATATAATGATTGAATCTGATTGATTTAACTTATACACGTAGTATGGTATTTTATTTTTTTTTAAGAAGTTAATCCATTTCATTATATGTTTCGTTTAATAATTCTAATTTTAGTACTTATTATATGTAATTTATTTTCAATGAAAAAGATAAAAAAAATTTTATTAGTTGATGATGATAAAAATTTCGGAAAATTATTATCTAATTATTTGATATCATCAGGTTTTCTTATACATACTGTAGCTAATACTCGTAGTGCTTTAGCTATTATTAGGGAAGATTCTCCTGATTTAATCGTCTCAGATATAATGATGAAAGATTTAAATGGTTATGATCTAATCAGATTATTAAAGCTCGATAATTGCTTTGTTCATATCCCAGTAATATTTTTAACTGCTAAAGGAATGACAGCTGATAGGATTAAGGGATATAATTTAGGATGTCACGCATATTTAACTAAACCTTTTGACCCTGATGAATTATTAGCTATAATTAATAATGTATTTAGTCATATAGATAAGTCTCAAGATAAATCTTTATTGCCCAATAATAAAGTCCTGACCAATTTTACTTTACTAGATTCTTTTGCTTTTACTCCTAGAGAGCAAAATGTTTTAATGTTAGTTATTAGGGGTTATATGAATAAAGAAATTGCAATAAGTCTTAATGTTAGTTTAAGAAATGTAGAAAAATATATTAGTCGTTTACTTAACAAAACAAATTCTCGTAATAGAATAGAATTAATGAGATTATTTATTGCTTATAATTAAGGGCGAATGACGGGATTCGAACCCGCGCATGATGGAGCCACAATCCATTGCCGTAACCTCTTGGCTACATCCGCCATATCGTGCATCATTTAACTTTTATATATTATAATCTTTTTTATAATATCAGTCTACTTCAATCTAGTTTTTTTAATATGCAAAATTATTTAACTATAATTATTAATGGTGATCCATGTAACTGTGATGAGTCTATGTCTTTAACAGATATTTTGTTTTATTTGAATATTGATATTAATGGTGTTATTATTGAATACAATAGTCAAATTATTAATAAACCTCAATTTAATTCTGTATTTTTTAAAAATAATGATTCTATTGAAATTATTACAATTGTTGGTGGTGGTTAATTATTTTTAATTTTTGATATTTCGTTTTGAAACAGATAATCTACCTTGATTGATATTTATATGAATAATTTTTACTTTAATTAGTGCGTTTTCTTTAAAAAAAAATTTTGTATTTCTGATATGTTTTGATTCTATTTCAGATATATGTAATAAAGCTTTTATACCATATATCTCTAGAAAAAAACCATAAAACTTTATTGATATAATTTTTCCATAGACTAATTCTCCAAGTTTAAATTTATGTATTGATAAAATAAATGATGCACTTTTGTTACTTAAAATTAGTTGATTCTTTTGATCATTAATTGTTAATAGCTTACATTGTATATTTAGTTCATTTTGCTTTTGTTTATATTTATTTTGTTTGACTATATTTATATGCGACTTTGGTATAAATCCTTGTATACCTTCTAAATATGTAATTATTCCTCCTTTATTAGTATATTTAATTTTAAGACTAAAGATTATATCTTCTAGATAAAGTTGCTTAATTCTTTTCCATGCTCTTATATAATCAAGTCTTTTTATGGAAATAATGTATTGGTGATTATAGTTATTTTGTGTGATTAAAAAGAAGTCTCTCGTTGTACCAATTAATAACAAACTTTTATTGTACTGCCTTTTTGAGATTAGTTCTACTTCTTCTTTTGGGAGATATCCCGATTTATTAGTTCCAATATTTACTAAAAAACCTGTACTTTCTCTATGTATAATAGTTCCAGCTACTATATCTTCATCATTTAAACTGTACTTATATTGTTTTAATATATCTGCGAATTTACTTATATCTCTTTTTTTTTTGTTCATTTATCTATTATTAATTCTTATAAATAATTTTTGTTATTTATTCATATTTTATATATAATACTTTTACGTTATGGGTAAGCGTAGGTAATTGCAGATTTTATACAAGTCTGAGGAAAGTCCGGGCTCTATTTATAAATATATAGTTGTATAAAATACAATGTAGGAAACTATGAGGATCGTGCTACAGAAATATACCGCCTATTTTTAGGTAAGGGTGCAATGGTTCGGTAAGAGCGTACCAGGAATATTGTTAAGATGTTTGCTAGGTAAACCCCATTTTAGAGCAAAGTAATCAGTATTTCGTAATGAGTTTATAAGCTTTACTTAATTTTAAATTATTATACTGTTTCATTTATATACTGCTTAAAGTAATTAGAATACTTTAGATTAATAATTACCCTTTCTATAGAATAATTACTGTTATTTGTTATAATTTTTTTTCATTACTAGTAATTAATTCTTATTAGAAAGAACGAAACCCGGCTTATGTCTTGCCCTATAATGCATCATACGATATAAAATTTTGCAAATTTTTGTCTATATTTTTAATATCTTTTATATTAAGTGTCCTATTATGAGCCCTATAAGTGATTCTGATGCTTATAAATCTTTCTTTTTTACTATTTATATATTCATTAAATATTTCAATAGATTCTATTAAAGTCTTATCTTTTTCTAGTATATTATTTTTAATTTGACTAATTTTTTGATGTTTTTTTAGAGTTATTGATATATCTCTTGTTATACTTGGGTAATTAGAATATTGTTGTATTGCATGTTGTAAGTGATTATTTTTAATTATTACTAGACTCAGCTCTTGTACATCAATTTCAAATATATATATTTTTTCCTTTTTTTTATCTCTTAAATTTAATTCTCCTATTCTGCCGATAAGATTGTTATTATATTGATTGTAGATTCCTATTATTCTCTTCCGTTTAAATAAATAATTTGAGTCTTCTATATGTTTTGTGTTAGATATTGCTTTTAATATTGTCTTTGCGTTTATTTGTTCTAAAAATATTTCTAATATTCCTTTCACATGAAATACATTCATGTGTTGTGTTTGTTCAGACCAATTATTTCTAATATATGTTACATTATATAAAAGTCCTCCTAAATATTTTTTTTCAAGATATGTATTGTTTTTACCTCTTTCAAAAATTTTACCTACTTCGAAGATTTCTATCTGTTTATGTTTATGTTTTATATTATGTTTGTAATTATTGATTAGATTATCTAGTATGTTTTGCCTTAGCTCTTTCTGTTCTTTGTTTATTGGATTATATATATCAATGCTATTTCTAATTTTATCTTCATTATTAATTAGGCAGCAATTAATCACTTCATTAAATCCTAAATGACGAAGTACATTTCTAATCTTTTTTATTTGTGATGAAATAGTTGATTTATTGCCACTTTTGTTAGTTACACTTGGTTTGTTAAAAAAATTGTTAAACTTATAGATTCTTCCAATCTCTTCGATTATATCTATTTCTCTTGTAATATCATGTTTTCTATTATCAGGAATTTTAACAGTAAATAATTTTCTTTCTTTACTATAATTAGTATTTAATTCTAATTGTTCTAATATCTTTAATATCTGATTTGTAGATAAAAATTGTAACTTATATTTATTAATTCCTCCTAGTAATGTATTAATTTCATTTTTCTTAATTGTTACTAATGTTCTTAAATTTTGTTTCTCATTATATCTATTATAGGATTTGCTAACCGTGCAATTAGTTAAGGTACTAATAAGTCTAATTGTATCTAGGTAAGCGTTTTCATAGTATTCACTATTGTTGTATATTTTATTCGCTATATCTATGTCTTTGTCTATTGTAAAAATTATTATTTGAGAATTTTGTATTTTATTTTCACTGTCATATTTTGATAGCTCTTGTAATGCTGATATTATATATTCTTTGCTAAAATTTTCAATATGGTTAATAATCTTTTTATGCGCTATTATCTCATTTACATTTGTTGTATTGAATATATTAAATTTATATCCCCATTTAATTTGAATATAATTTTGAATATTTTTTAATAAATTTGTATGTGATATTTGATGTAAGTTTAAATTATTTAATAACCATACTGGTGTTGTTTTTGCTTTAATTTTATTGATTTTATGAATTCTTATATTTGAGATGTTTTTAGTATGTAACTGTTTTATTTTATTTTCTTTTTTACTTCTGTTTTCATTTTTTACTAGTTTGATAGGGGATATCTTCAAAGGTCTATCTAAAATTGTACTAATTTCTTTTACAAGGTTTAATGTACAAGAGATTTCTTTGCGATTGTTTGTAACACTTATATTAAGAATTTTATCACTTATTTCTTGATTATTTTCTATGTTTTCAACTTCTATGCCAGACAGTGTTAATTGTTCTCTAAATTCGTTAAAATTTATATCGTTTAAATCAATAAAACTCTTTATTAATGTCCATGAAAATTTCATTTGTCTATCTTTGAATTTTGATTAGTTGATACTTAGGCTTTTGTGAATGAAAGGTTATTATTATTAGCATATCTTTCCATGAAGCGCATAAATCTATCCCACTCTGTTGGATTTTTTATTATGTAAAGACATTCTATTCCTTGTGGTTTGCCATTAATGAATTTTGCATTTACATCCTTAGTTATTAATTGTCCTTCTTCATCCTTTAAATACATTCCTTTGATGTCTCCCTTGTCTTGCATTTCTGGTTTGATGATATCGGGACTATTGAATCTAAATGTAGCAGTTCCAGTACTGCCATCACGAGATCTAGTTAGTTTAATACTTGGTATAACTGTTTCATTAATTCCATCAATAAATTGAATTACTGCCATTTTTTCCTTAATATTATATCTAATTAATAGTAGAATTAAATTCTTGTTTATTTTTTATAATAGTTCTAAATTTTTTTATCTTAGACATCTTTATTATATGTTTACATTAATCTATTTGTATCTAATTAACCTTGAGAGTTATAAAACTTTATGTATAATCTGGGGTAGGAGGATTCGAACCTGCGAATGGCGGAGTCAAAGTCCGCTGCCTTACCACTTGGCTACACCCCAATGCAATTAATCTACTTTTACAATAATGAGTAATATTTTGTCAAGTAATCATATGGAATTTGATATATTTTAGATAATTCTCTAGTTCAGATAAGTAAATTTTTTGTTGAGTACTTGTTTTTAGCCATTTTATTGTTATATATTTGTTATATATTTCATCTTCTCCGAGGATAAAACAAATTTTTGCTTTTACTTGATTTGCTTTCTTAATTTGTCTAAATAAATTATTGTTACTTAGATCTAATTCAAATTTTATTTTATATATCTCAAGTTGATTTATAATATCCCATACTAGATAATAGTTATGATAATTTTGAGTTGCTATGTATATAATACAGGTGTTATTTTTTCGGTTTAAGTTTTTATTTGTTACCATAATTAATCTTTCTAAGCCTATTGCCCATCCAACTGATGGTGTACTAGGGCCTCCTAGGTTTTTGATTAATTTGTCGTACCTTCCTCCTCCACAAATAGTATTTTGATGATTTGATTCTTGTGTTTTTATTTCAAATGCAGTGTAGTTGTAATAATCAAGTCCTCTGACTAAATGTGCATTAATTTTGTATGATATGTCTAAGTACTCTAAATTATTGCAAACTTCATAAAAATGATTAAGTGAAATTTTGTCTAAATAATTATTGAGTTTAGGTGCTTCGATTAAAATTTCTTGTGTTTTTAAATTTTTGCTATCTAATATTCTTAATGGATTTGTTTCTAATCTTCTATTTGAATCCATGTCTAAATCATCTTTATATTTATTTAAGTAACCTACTAAAGCGACTTTATATTCTTCTCTTTCTTTATTATTTCCAATAGAATTAACTTCTAATGTATATTCTTGGCATTTCAATGCTTCTAATGTTTTGATAGCTAATCTGATTACTTCTACGTCTGCTATTGGCATAGGGCTTCCTATACATTCTATACCTAATTGATGAAATTGTCTTTGTCTTCCTTTCTGTGGTCTTTCATATCTAAACATTGGTCCCAAATACCATAATCTGTTAATTTTTTGTTTGAGATATAGTTTATTACTTATAAATGCTCTTGCTATACTTGCTGTACCTTCTGGTCTTAATGTTATATTTCTTTCTCCTTGATCACTAAAACTGTACATTTCCTTATTAACAATATCAGTAAAATCGCCTATGCTTCTATTAAATAATTCTGTACTTTCTAGAATAGGTGTTCTAATTTCCTGATAATTACTGTTGTTAAGTAAATTATTAGCTATGTCATGTATTTGTTGCCAAAATTTTATCTCATAAGGTAAAATATCTTTTGTTCCTCTTAGCGGTTGCATCTTTTTCTTTATGTACTTATTATATATTTTATATACGGCTATATCTATATTATGCTTTTTTATATTTGCTTTTGATCGGGCAGGGAGGGATTCGAACCCCCGACACCGTGGTTCGTAGCCACGTGCTCTAATCCACTGAGCTACAAGCCCACTACATTACAATAATAACATTCTATGAATAGGAAATTTTATTTAACTTATTATTGGTCTTCTGTTTTACATCAATATTTAATTTATGAATTAAATATGTATTAATTAAACTATTAAAAAATAAGGTATTTACGTATGAGTAAAACTATACTTTACCATGACAATGCTCGCAAAGCATTAGAAAAAGGTATGGATATTCTATCTGAAGCAGTCTCAATAACTTTAGGCCCTAAAGGTCGAAATGTTGTATTAGAGAAAAAATTTAGTTCTCCTCAGATTATTAATGATGGTGTTACTATTGCTAAAGAGATTGAGTTGAAAAATTTAATTGAGAATACAGGTGTTGCGCTAATTAGGCAAGCTGCTTCAAAAACAAACGATGTTGCAGGTGATGGTACTACTACAGCTACTGTTCTAGCTCATGCAATTGTTAAAGAAGGTTTAAAAAATGTTGCTGCTGGCTCTAATCCAATTGTACTTAAAAAAGGCATTGAGAAATCTGTTAAATTTATTATAAAAAAAATAAGCGAGTACTCACGACCAATAAGTAATTCACGTGATATTATGCAAGTTGCAGCTCTCTCAGCTGGCAATGATACTAATATTGGTGAAATGATAACAGAGGCTATACAGAAAGTTGGTAAGGAAGGTATTATCTCTTTAGAAGAAGGTCAGTCTACTAAGACTACTTTAGAAATTAAAGAAGGCATGAAGTTTGATAAAGGATTTATTTCTCCGTACTTTATCACTGATCCTTCTAGGATGGAAGTTGTTGAGGAAAATTGTTATATTTTATTAACTGATAAAAAAATTACTCTAATACAGCAAGAGCTTTTACCTATTTTAGAAAAAGTTGCAAAAACAGGAAAACCTCTTCTAGTAATTGCAGAAGATATTGCAAAGGAAGCTTTAGCTACTATGATTGTTAATAAACTTAGAGGTATTATTAATATTGTTGCTGTTAGAGCTCCTGGTTTTGGGGATAGGAGAAAGTCTTTATTGGAGGACATTGCTATTTTAACTTCTGGGCAAGTAATTACTGAAGATACCGGTTTAACTTTAGATAAAGTAGAATTAGTGCATCTAGGTATTGCTAAAAAAGTTGATATATCAAAAGATACTACTACTATTATTGCTGATGGTAATTTAAATTTAGTTAATACTAGATGTGAACAGATTCGTAAGCAAATTCATATTAGTTCCAATAATTATGAAAAAGAAAAATTGCAAGAAAGATTAGCTAAGCTATCTAGTGGTGTTGCTGTTATTAAAGTAGGTGCTGCTACTGAGACTGAGATGAAGGATAAGAAGCTGAGATTAGAAGACGCTATTAATGCTACTAAAGCCGCTATTGAAGAAGGTATTGTGCCGGGCGGTGGTGCTACTTATATTCATTTATCAAAAAAATTAGGACTGTGGGCTAACAATAATTTATTTGGAGAAGAGCTAATTGGAGCCTTAATAGTTGAAAAAGCTTTATTATTTCCATTAAGTAGGATAGCTACAAATGCTGGGATTAATGGTCCTGTCATTGTTGAAAGAGTAAAACAGAGTAGCTTCCCAATGGGTTATAATATCAATGGTAATATCTTAGTAGACATGTATGATTCCGGAATTATTGATCCCGCTAAGGTAACTCGTTCTGCTTTACAAAATGCTTCTTCTATTGCATCAATTATTTTAACTACAGAATGTATTATAGTTGATGTTAATAAGATTTAACTATTGTCTATATATACAAGTATTTTATTAAAAAATAAATGCCTTCTGTTTTTTTAAGTTTGGTTACTAAATATAAATTTATTATTGCTATGCTATTTATGTCTATTTTATATGTATAGTGTAGTGATTTATATTGATTATAGTATGTCTCTTCAGCAAAATAAATATAATTAAATTTTTTTATGTATTGCTTCATTATATTATTGCACTGATTATAATTTTTGAGTACTTTAATTGCTTTTTTATCTAAACAACATTTTTCTATAATATTTTGTATCGTGTGTAGATATTTTATAACTCCAAAAAAATTACTAGAAATACCACTATAGTAGTTTTTAATTCCTTTACGTAACTGTAATAATTTAATTAGTGTGGAATCTTCTACGTGATCTGTACTAAGTACTTCTAGACTGATTATCAGTAAGTCTATTTTTTTTTTAAAGGTATTGTCTTTTTCATTGATCTTATTTTTATATTACTTTTTGTCTATTTTTAGTTACTTCCAGCAAATATAAATTCTGGAAACTTTTCTTGAGCTTCGACTATTGATTTGTTTTTACCTTTCTCTTGCCAAAAATTAATGATTTCAGTTGCTTGGTTGAGTAGATTAATTTTGTCATTTTCTGATATCCAAGGTTTTGAATCTAATTCTGTTTTTAATTGTTCCCATGCATCATTCCTTGGCCAAAAAAAATAAGATGTTAAAGGACTAATATTTTTACCTATTAGATGATCTATTGCTATTGCTACATTGTTATCGAGCCACAAAATACGAAATGTAAAGTTTTCCAATATTTTTCTCCTTAGTATTTAAATTTTTTTTACTCATAATTACACTTAATTATATCTCGAACAGTTTTTGTTATCTGAGCTCCTCTATTTACATTTCTTTTAACTTTGACTATATCAATTTGATGCTGTTTATTTAATGGGTTATAAAATCCTATTTCTTCTATGGCTTTACCATCTCTTTTTTTTCGACTATCTATTAAGATAATTCTATAAAAAGGGTTCTTCTTGCGACCTAATCTTTTTAGCCTTATTTTTAACATAGAGATCTGACCTTTTCTATTTGACTTCTATTTGACGTGATATATTTGTTATGTGATTTATTGTATCACATTTTATAATTCTTTATGTTATTGATTCAATGCGAATATTATTAAAAATTACTGTTAAACATTGCAAAAATATAATACCTAGCATAGGAGACATATCCATGCCAAATACCATTGGTATTGTTCCTCTAAAAAGCTTTAAGTATGGATCAGTTAGTCTATTTAGTGAACAGAAAGGTTCATTATACCAGTTAACTGTTGGAAACCATGCTAATGATAACTTCAATAAGATTAATATTAAATATATCTCAGAAAAATTTGCTACAGATGTAAAGATTAAGTTGAGTGAATAAATAATGATGTTCATTGTATCTTGATTTGTTAATATTTTTAGTTATTATATATGATTTTGGTTGTATATACTTTCAATGTAGGATATTGATTACCTAATCTATTTAATATGTAATTATTGCTGCTTATAGAGCAAACATTAATCTTCTCTAACGGAATATTTTGTTGTTTTTCTAAATATTCAATTAAGTTAATAACTTTTTTATCTGTTGTTTTTTCTTCTATGATAAATATATCTGTGTTTAAATATTCAATTGTTATATTGTCTATTGAGCTACTTATACTTTCAAGATTATCATAATTTACATTGACTATGTTTAAATTTGGTATAAGATTTTTAATATCAATTATCATTTGGTATGTCTTTGATAGATTGGTCAATATCAAATACTTATTTTTAGTATTTATAACATCGCAGTATTTTACTGAATATAATAATTTTATATAGACTTTCTGTATTTTAATATATTTTCTTAAAATTTCATATATTAATAAAAAGCCTGTATATCTATAGTTATTTTCATATATATAGTTGTTTTTAGTTTCATTTAGTATAGAGGTAGATAGTATTTTTATAATCGGATGTGATATTTTGTATATATTTAATTGCATCTATTTGATAGTATTTTTTATATATGTATATAGTATAGTTTTTGAAATGAAGAAAAGCTAATGATACTAAATTTTATTGATTTGGCTATGAGTTTTAATTGATTTTAAAATTTGTATTTTAATTTTATTTAACTGAAAATATAAAAAAGTATTCTTTGTACTGAATGTAAAGAATACTTTTGTATTTTCTATATTAATCTAATGGTCTCATTGATAATACTGCTTCATTCTCTCTATTTATACCTTTTTCAAATCCTGCAGCAGCAGCTCTTGCTCTACCAGCATGCCACAAATGTCCTATAAATAGGAAAAATCCTAAGAAAAAGTGAGATGTTGTCAGCCAGCTGCGAGGAGATACGTAGTTAACAGAGTTAATTTCTGTTGCAACGCCACCTACTGAATTTAGTGATCCTAGTGGTGCATGAGTCATATATTCTGCAGCTCGTCTTTCTTGCCATGGCTGAATATCATTCTTAATTTTGTTTAAATCTAAACCATTTGGTCCTCTTAGTGGTTCTACCCAAGGAGCTCTGAGATCCCAAAATCGCATCGTTTCTCCACCAAATATAATTTCTCCACTAGGCGATCTCATTAAATATTTACCTAATCCTGTTGGTCCTTGTGCTGATGCCACGTTAGCACCTAATCTTTGATCTCTTACTAGAAATGTGAAAGCTTGTGCTTGAGACGCTTCAGGTCCAGTTGGTCCATAAAATTCACTTGGATATGCTGTATTATTGTACCAAACAAAGTTTGATGCAGTTATACCCATTATAGATAAAGCACCAAGGCTGTATGATAAATAAGCTTCTCCTGACCATACAAAGGCTCTTCTTGCCCATGCAAATGGTTTTGTTAAAATATGCCATATTCCTCCTGCGATGCAAACTACTCCTATCCATACATGTCCGCCTATTAAATCTTCCATATTATCTACGCTAACTATCCATCCATCACCTCCGAAAGGTGATTTGAGTAAATAGCCAAATATAACTGATGGATTGAATGTAGGGTTAGCAATAATTCTTACATCACCTCCACCTGGTGCCCATGTGTCGTATACTCCACCAAAAAATAATGCTTTGATAACAAGTAGGAATGAGCCAATTCCTAGTAATACTAAATGTATTCCTAGTATAGTTGTCATTTTGTTTTTATCTCTCCAATCATATCCAAAAAAAGGAAATGATTCTTCTAAAGTATCTGGTCCGATTAGTGAATGATATAACCCTCCGAAACCAAGTACAGCTGAAGAAATTAAGTGAACAACTCCTACAATGAAGTATGGATAAGTATTTGTGATTTCTCCACTTGGCCCCACTCCCCAACCTAATGTTGCTAAATGTGGTATAAGTATAAAGCCTTGTTCATATAAAGGTTTTTCTGGTACAAAATGTGCAACTTCAAATAATGTCATTGCTCCTGTCCAAAATACCATTATGCCAGCATGTGCTACATGTGCACCTAAAAGTTTTCCTGATACATTTATTAGTCTTGCATTTCCTGACCACCATGCAAAACCAGTTGATTCTAGATCTCTGCCTCCGACTACATTAGTATTATTAAAGGGCGTTTCCACGTGGTAAAACCTCCTCTGGGAATATAAAATTTTCATGAGGTTGGTCCTGTGCCGCCATCCATGAACGAATACCTTCGTTTAATAAAATATTTTTCGTATAAAATGTTTCAAATTCTGGATCTTCTGCAGCTCTTAATTCTTGAGATACAAAGTCGTAAGCTCTTAAGTTTAAAGCCAATCCTACAATTCCAAATGCACTAGTCCACATACCAGTTACTGGAACGAATAGCATGAAAAAATGTAGCCATCTTTTATTTGAGAAAGCTACTCCAAAGATTTGAGACCAGAATCTATTAGCTGTTACCATTGAATATGTTTCTTCAGATTGTGTTGGTGTGAATGCTCTAAATGTATCAGCTGCGTCACCATCTTCAAATAATGTATTTTGGACAGTAGCTCCGTGTATAGCACATAGAAGAGCTCCACCTAATATACCTGCTACTCCCATCATATGAAATGGATTTAATGTCCAGTTATGAAATCCTTGCAGAAATAGTAAAAAACGAAAAATTGCAGCAACACCAAAGCTTGGTGCAAAGAACCAACTAGCTTGTCCTAATGGATACATTAAAAAGACTGATACAAAAACTGCGATAGGTCCCGAAAAAGCTATTGCGTTATATGGTCTAATCCCTACAAGTCTAGCTATTTCAAATTGTCTTAAGCAAAAGCCAATTAATCCAAATGATCCATGTAATGCAATGAATGCCCACAGGCCCCCAATTTGACACCACCTTGTAAAATCTCCTTGTGCTTCTGGTCCCCATAGTAGTAATAATGAGTGTCCCATACTATTTGCTGGTGTTGATACCGCTGCAGTTAAAAAGTTACATCCTTCAAGATAAGAACTTGCTAGACCATGAGTGTACCAAGAAGTTACGAATGTAGTTCCTGTTAACCATCCTCCTACTGCTAAGTATGCGCAAGGAAAAAGTAGAAGTCCAGACCATCCTACAAATACGAAACGATCTCTCTTTACCCAGTCATCAATTAAATCGAATCTTCCACGATTTTTTTCTTGTCCAATTGCGACAGTCATATATAAATTCTCCAAGGCAAATTATATAAGTAAATGTATCATCAAGTATTTTTTTATCATACTAATTATTATGATTTTACTTTTCTTTTCAGTTATATATTATTATAAGATTAATATAATTTAAATTATATTGTATTGAATAACTATTTAACATAGCTCTCTAAGTTAAATGACTGTAAAGTTCGTATAGTTATTTTTAGACTTTAAATGACGAGAGTATTAATAATTAGTTGAATTTATTTAATGTAGTATTTTGATTTCTATATTTATTAAAATTTAATATCTATTACTGTGATTAATATCTGATTTATTGATTAGTTAATTTATTCCTTTACAACAATTTTTTGAAATAAGTATCCTGTACCTCTAGCTGTTAATATAAGATCTGGATTACTTGGATCATCCTCTAATTTTGCTCGAAGTCTAGAAATGTGAACATCAACTACTCTTGTATCAACGTGTCTTTCTGGTGTATATCCCCAAACTTCTTGTAATATACAAGATCTAGAGAAGGCTTCTCCTGCTTTGCTTATTAGTAGTTTTAGTAAGCTAAATTCCATTCCTGTTAAACGTACTCTTTCATGATTTTTATAAACTTGTCTTTTATTCGTATCAATTTTAAGAAGTCCTACATTAATGATTCCTGAGCTAGGAATAGATGAATTTATCGCAAGTCTATCTATTCTTCTAAGTACAGATCTAATTCTAGCTTCTAATTCTTTTGGTGAGAATGGCTTTACAATATAGTCATCTGCTCCTAGTTCTAATCCCGTTATTCTATCTGAGACATCTCCTAATGCTGTTAACATGATAATTGGTACATCGGATTCCTTTCTTAGTTCTTGACAGACTCCGTATCCATCTAATTTAGGCATCATTACGTCAAGTACTACCAATGTAGGATATTCTTGTCGAAAAATGTGCAAAGCTTCTTCTCCATCAGATGCACTGATCACATCATATCCAATCATTGATAATCTAGTTTCTAGTATCCTTCTGATACTAATTTCGTCATCAACTATTAATATTTTTTCTTTATGGTTATCCAATTCTTTATCCCCTCTTATTAATTTATTGTTGATTATAATATTTTTTATTAATTTAATTTATAGACTAAAGTATATAATTTTTTTATTTATGTCATTGAAATTATAATATGTTATACTTTTACTGGAATAATTTATACGATGTCAATATTGTCATTATTTAATAAATTTTTTTACCTCATGTTAATAAATAATTATATTAAGAGTAATATAATAGTTGTTGATGTTTAAATTTTGATTATTTTTATAAATAAATATTTTATTTTTTGAATTCTATCAATTAAATTCTTTAATAATTTATGATTATTTTTAAAGTTATTGTGTGTATAGACATATAAAAAAAAATGATGTCAATATACACTTGACAATTTCCACTACATAATATTATCATTGTGACAGATTAACAACTTAAGTTTTCAGTTCAGAATAATGTACCGAAGTTTGTATGACTACATGTACATATAGTCTAATTGAATAAACTGATATTTGATTAAATATTTATTCTGGACACTATGGAGAGTTTGATCCTGGCTCAGGATGAACGCTGGCGGTATGCTTTACACATGCAAGTCGAACGAAAGCTTTTAGCTTTAGTGGCGAACGGGTGAGTAACACGTAAGAATCTACCTTTAGGAGGGAAATAACAGTTGGAAACGATTGCTAATATCCCATATGCTGCAAAGTGAAATAATTTTTTGCCTAAAGATGAGCTTGCGTCTGATTAGCTAGTTGGTAGGGTAATAGCCTACCAAGGCCACGATCAGTAGCTGGTTTGAGAGGACGATCAGCCACACTGGAACTGAGACACGGTCCAGACTTCTACGGAAGGCAGC